>BPLR01018021.1:142500-250310 GCA_021605095.1 Caerostris extrusa | reverse complement strand
TTTAATGGGATAAAAAATATTAACCTTTTTTGCATCACAATTTAAGTTAAATTGATATTTCCAGTTTCATCTTTGAATTAATTATTAAATTTAAAATATAATTTCATATTTTCACGTCTGGCATTTAAGAGTTAATTCTCAAATGAACATTTTCAACCTTTCACTTTTATTCTATTGAAAATTCTATTGAAAATGTATCTATGCTATACGCAGTTCTTTTGTTTCTGGAGAAACGTAAATTTTAACAAAGTAATTAAAATAATTATACTCATTAAATTAAATCATATTTTGAATGGTGGAATTTATTTTATAATTGTATGAAATCAAAAAGTTCTTAAGATATTATAATTATTAACAATACTAAAGTTTCAATAATATGGTCATAAATATTACTTTTGTGTTGTACTAAATAATATAATTATAGAGGATGCCAGAAACTCACATTTTAATCGAACATACATAAATAAAAAGTACTTTTAAGTCGGTTTTTGTAAATAATTTTTTTTTTTGATATTATTTATACAATCAAAAATTTAGAAGAAGTTTAAGCCACATAATGTTGTTTCTTTTGAAAACATATGAAAGCAATTTTTTACAGAATAAGATTATGAATAAGAAAATATGAAAGAATCAATCTTAGTTCCTTAATTTAGATTACACGTTAGACATGTATATTTTCAACAATCAAACAAATGTGCATTATGTAATATAAAAATATGTTTTGAATATAAAAATATGATTAATTAAAAGAGGCGTGAAAGTCAGTTTAATAGCGTGATTAACATAAAAATTTCAGTTGGTTTTATCGACAGCTTTATTTTCTGTTTTGATAAATTTATTACAACCACACTGTATAATCAATAATGGATTCAAAAAATATTTGAGTAAGTATATAAAATTCCTTTAATTTATATAATATGTTAATATCATAACTTCTAATAATTGTGTGAGTAGTTTACGTAACAGCACCACATGAATGACTTTGCCATCCTTTATGATATTTAAAAACTATTTCCCCCTTTCATTACTTAAAAACATAACAGTAAACAATTACTTAAAAAACGTAAGTAGTTTACGAAACAACACCACATTTATGAAGGACTTTATGATACTTAAAAACTATTTCACCTTTCATTACTTAAAAAAATAAATATCATGTATAAGTGGTTGTCAACTGTTGCAAATAATTTCTTTATTAACTTTCATTAGGTAGTTTCTTTTATTTCACGTTGTCAGAGTAATGACTTTCGGTATATACAATTTCCGCACAAACATAACTATTATTATTTTCACTGTCAGATATTTGTTTTTCTTAAAAAGGATTACAATGGCATTTTTGAGGTGAGCATTTATATATTCCGTTAAAAACAAAGTGCACTTTCTCAGATCATAATCAATACACTTTACACAAAAACTAATAGTATATATTTCCTAAAGCTAATCTTATTTAAAATATTATTATTCCGATAACTTAAATGATTATGTTATTGAAGTAGATATGAGTTTAATTTTAAAATGTCTGAGACTTGAAATTGAAATTCGATTGTTAAACAGCAATTTCCAAATGTTCCGAATTTCAACACATAGTACTGCACGATATTTTACTGTGATGTGTAACGATAACAGAAGTCTTTTATTACATCGCACATTTGTATATTTTGTCCGAATTTGTATAAAGAAATTGTCACACAAACAGGATTTGGAGGTCATTGATGTTAACATAATCAGTATACTATATATATTAAAATCAAATCATTAAATTAGTGTACTATAAATGTTACGAATTTTATTTCATATTTTAGTTATCAAACTAATAAGACTTAGCTTGAAAGCATTTGTAAAATTCCGAACCCTTACTATTAAAAATGAAATTAATATTGCAGCCTAGATAAAGTTATCACTTGTATCGTTTTTTTATTTTCTTTCAGACTTGTACAATGTAACAGCTCATGTATTATCAATCAACTGCTGAATTTAAACCGCCCTATATGACCTCATTTAAAGCTCGAAGAAAGTTAAAATTCATTTTCTCTTGAAAGCCCCGAAAAGCTTATTGTTAAAGGGATTATAATATAAAATATTATGATATACACAAATTATGCTATTATAGATGTTAATATAAAAATTAACATTGAAAACGGAAAATGAAACATTTTGTCCGAAAAAGAAATTAATTATAGGAACAAAATGTAATAATATATATTAACAAGTTTCCGTTGTATTCAAATCAAATGATGAATTTCATTTCAAAATATTTATAGAATAAAAATATCATTATAATGAAAGTTTTATCTTATAAGTCAATGTATCATGTTATGCATTTTTTGTTAGAATTATTTGAGAAAAACTTTCTTCACAGATTGTGCGATAATTTTGATTCACAATAGATTAATTTTAAATAAATTTATTTACGTAAATAAATAAGGTTTTATTTTTTAGTATATAATATAATTAGGAAGTGCTATAAAATATTATATTTATTGAAAATGTTATTTATATTATATTTTAGAAGTTTTATAAATATTTATATTTAGCTAATTTAAATGAATTTTCTCAATATTTATTATTTCTTTTAATATATAACTTGCATTGCGAGCATTGTTTTCGGTAAAAATATCCTGTATATCTAATGCCAAAATTTAAAGTTCATTTTATTTATTTCAAGTCACTGTCATAGTGATACTTTCGATGATTATTCGACCTTGAAGTGTATGCACTTATTACGGTCTTGAATAACTGTGTTTCTGGTTCACTTTCAGTGCAATACGCTGGTGGAGTTGATTTTTATCAATTTCAAAAAGAGAAATATCAAACATTAGACAAACCGGTTTTAATGATACGTCAATCACATTGCCAGCTAAAAATTAAAAATTAAAAATAGGATGCTCCATTACGTTTATAGAATATTAAATTCGATTTTTGAAAGAGAAATTCAGAAGAAAAAAATCGTAATTGAATCATAATTATTTAAATTATTGTTGGCTCAAACTCTTATTTGCTGATCTGTTATGTAAAGGTAAAATATGATTCATTGAGCGAAATAAATATTATGGGCAATTTTTTTTTTTTTTTTTGGAAATAATATAAATATTTAGATCGGTCATCAAAAAAATTATTTACAAGAAAGTTAAAAATTTGTCACTTCATCTGAAGAGTCTTTTATGCCAGGAGAATGTTTAATGATAAAAATTGAAGGTATTATATGTACTATTAGTACTGTAAGCTATTAATAAGGAATTAATAAAAATACGCAATATTTTGCTAAACAAAATAATACATTGAATAAGAAAGGGCAATGTGTTGATGAATACCACAAAGTATAAATTAATTAAAATAAAAATAAAACAAACAACTTTAATTAAATAAAACAAAACTATAATAAAATAAATACTATATATAAAAATAACTATGTATTAAATGTTATAATAAAATAAAACTATAATAAAACATTTAAAATAAAACAATTAATAAATATTTAAAACATTAAACTATAATAAATATTTAAAATAAAACTTTAATTATAATAAAACATTTTAAAATAAAAAAAATTAGAGTTATTTCATTTTTTACTAATACGTATTCCCAATCCTACGAATAACATTTAAGCATAAGAAAAAAATAATAATAAAAACCAACAAAATTAGCAAAAACTTTCAAAATTGTTTTTTAATTACATAAACACGAAATATAATAAATAAATTTTAAAGTAAAGTTTATTTTTAAAAAACTCTTTGAGTAAAAACCAATTCACAAAAATCATTAAAATGATGATTAAATTGTAAACATTAATGGTCATGTACAGTTATATGTTACCGTTCATATCACTATAAAGAAGTATGCTATTATTAATACACAACATCAAATCGCTGTGCCTAGAACTGGGACGGTCCAATACAAGTGAAGTAAACCAAGCGTATTCAAAAGAAATACTTACACGACTGAGATATCAAGTATTTTCTTTGCCATGAAATAATAAATGTCTTAATTTATCAGAATGATTTGTGGTAAAAATTTCATTATGAATAAATGGGCTAAGCCTTCGTTGCAAGAGATCAGATGTCTAAATTGAGATTGATGAGCCATCACAATTAATAATACAAAATAGAATTTTGAGCTTTTTCGTTAAGAATTTTGTATTTTCTTTGATACAAGTTGTTAAAAAAATAAACAAAAATTAAATACATTAAACCTAACATAAAAGTGTGATAAAGATAAAAGATTTATCAGCAAGGATAAAGGTTAATAGCATGCCATATTAAATATCGGATGAAGATAATTAATCATTCCGATTTAGTAAGGACATTAGTGAGAAAAAGCTTAGTAGAAGCGTGTGAAGATATAATTTTCTACGGAATTTAATACAGATGTCTTGTCCATAAAAAAGATATTCAAATTAGGAAGACTGTTAATGGAATATGACAAATTACTAGGTTGGTAGGCGCCATAATTTCAGGATTTCTTGCAAGTTACAGCTTATACGAGCCGACTTAAATTTGCCTTTCAAATATACATATATTTCTTTGATGGATATCTTGCCTATCAAGATATAGGATAGTTTTTAATTAATCTGTTTTAAATTCGTGTTCATTTATTTTTATATTAATAAAGTTATTAATGTAAAATATCATTTCGTTGCTATTCTTACAAATGAAAATAACTAAAAATCAGTAAGAAAAAAGTTATAATAGATAAGTTAACATTTTTTTATCTGCATTTATTTAAAAGTACAGTAGAAAAATAAAAAAGGATTATTATTTTCAAAAGTTTTAATTTTATAATATTTTTTTCATCTTTAGCATTAAAAAATATTTGATAAGTGTTGTTTTTCAACGCTAAGAATGAAAAAGAATATTGTAAAATTAAAACTTTTAAAAATAATAATGATTTTTTCTATTGTATTTTGTATGTATTAAGATAAAAATGAATAAAAAGAACATATTAATAAAGTAGCCCTTTTTAGAGAAAGCTACAATACTTGAACAAGAGAAAATGAGCATTCAGCCAACAACAAAAAAAAAAAACCCCACAATTATATTTCATTTTTAATATTTAAAAGAAATACGAATACAATATTACAAAAGTATTTGCAACTTAAAATGTAAACAAATTACAATTCAGTAAATATATTATTTAAAAAAATAGATGCATTTATTCATATTTTCTTTACAGATATGATTAATAACTATACAGAATTAGTTTCTGCACTTATTAGTTTTTGATTATGAAAATATCGGATGAAGATAATTAATCACTCTTATTTAGTAAGGACATTAGTAAAAAAAGCTTAGTAGATTATGAATTTTAATAGTAGTAGATTATGAATTTTTGATCATATAAAAATTGGCAGTTCCTGAACTGCCAACTTTTTATTATGATACGAAAAAACATGATTTATATGAAAAGTTAGAAATATGCTCTTTTAGATGAAATGTTTTGGTGATTTTAATTTTTATGGAATGAACTTTTGAGAATAGATAAAATTTGTAATTTATTTTTTAAGGAACCTCTAACAGAAATTTTGTTTAAATTGTTTTTGAGAAGCATAATGTTTTTTCCTTTAAAAGTGAAAAAGGCGAAGTTGTTTGGTTATTGAAATAGAAGATCGAAACTTCATTTATATCTCTAAATATTGCGATTCGACTCAGAAAGTGATTTATTTATGTATAAACAAACCATAGGCGATTACAACGTCTAATATACAAAGTATTACATTTACAAAAACTATGATATCAAAGACAATTTTCAATAAACATACAAATATTTCGAACAACATTTATGCATTTATTAATATCTTATGATATAGAATGTTGAATCAATTCGAAATTCAAGGTGGAATTTTTTTTTTAATTTTACATAAAGACACGCACGCATAACATTGAATCGAATGACGCATATAGATTTCCAATATCTTTTATTTAATCTTGAAATGTAACCTATTTATTATAAAGTTATCTTTATATGCTGTAATCTTTCTTATATAATGTAGAGAATTACTTTGTAAGAAGCCATACCCTTAAAACTTTCACACCTTTTATGGACATAAATTCAGCTCACGTCAAAATACCTTACAATTAATTACAACTTAAAGGTAAAAAGTAATTGGTAAAGTAAAAGATAAAACACAAATGTGTTAGAAGACATCTTTTTGATTTCTCCGAACCTTGTCCATTCGATACACCTAATTCTGCTGTACCGAGGGCCAGACACAACCACTAAGGATCCATTCCTGTTATTAAATTCTCATCGCCTCCTTCACCAATCACTTTTCAATCTAGCAATTAAAGGTACAGGGAAATAGTCATTGACAGAAAGCTAAAACAGTCGGCAGTGTTAGTCACGAAATTTTCGATTTCAGTGTCAATGAGAGTCGGATGCTGCTATTTATTTGACAGGGACCCCGAGGTTAGTAATCAATCTGTAGATACGCCCTACTTGACACATTGATTAACTGCAGGTAGGGTTTACTGTCTATTAAGGTTTCTGCACCATCACAACTCATTCTTATTACAATAACAATAATATACATTGTTAACTTTAACTGCAGATATAATTATAAGCTATGCGAGTCGAGAGAGAGATGTATTTTTTTGGTTTTCGCTGAATTATGCATGGAATTACATGCTTAATTATGGAAATCAATAATTTTTATTGAAGGAAATGCAAATATGGAGGTCTGTCATTATAACAATGCTTTTATTTTTCTGCTATTCGTGTTTGTTCTAGAAATTTTCAGTTGTGTTATTAATGTTACAAATCAATTTATAAAAAGAAAACTTAAATACCTTCTTCTGTCGTCAGTTTTATAAATGCGTGAGAACTTTATTTTGATTTTTGTGAATCAAGAAGAAGTAGCTTAATTTATATCTAGTATTATTTAAACTAATTTCTTTTTCAGTTTATTCATGGCTTAAAATAAAATACAAAATTTTAATATAAATTAGTGTAGAACAATTTTAATTTTTATCTACTGGTATCTAATAAAATTTGGTGGATTTTTATCTTTTGGGATCTGATGACCGAGAGATTACCGTTCTGGCGCTCATGCCACAGGTTTCGAATTCGAATCCTAGTATGACTGTAGAGCGTTGGGCGTAGGGATGATTGCCCTACCCGATATAAAGAAAATATCTTCTGTCTAGAAGTCTGCCAGTAGTCAAACGGCCTTGTCCCACAATGTTGACTGTTGCGTCAATGAAGAAGAAGAAGGTAATCCTTTTGTAAATCGTATAAGATTCGTTTAGGATTTCTAATTTATTACCTCAGTGATTTTTATTATTAATTAATTTTATTTATTTACTACTGTATCCAAAAAGTAAGGCCAATTTTCAGTTTAAAATTTCCGGGGATTACGGAATTTCAATTTTTTTCTTCTTTTTTAGGTTGCTGGTACTGTCCTTGACTTCTGTGGGGAAATTTGACGTCAAAATATTCATTAGTGTTTGAGTTACGCTTGGCTTTGTGAGACGCTAAAAAACTGATTCCGGCGATTTTTGAAATGTCTGAATTAATTGAGCAAAGAATTTGCATTCAATTTTGTTTGTGGAAACGTATAGAATGTTGCAGAAGTATATATATGAAATAAACGTTTAGAAGTGGCATAAACAGTTCAAAGAAGACAGAGAACGTGTTGTAGACGAAGAGCCCTCTGGTCGATCATCAATATCAACCGATGAAGCTCACGTCAAAAAAATTAAAGATTTGGTGCTTGCAAACAATCGATTTATAATTAGAGATCTTTCTGATGATGTTGGAAATTCAAAAGGATCGATCAATTCCATTTTGGGCCTCAAACGCGCCAAATCTCGATGGGTACCGAAAACACTGAATGCGCTTGCTCACACTGCATTGATTCTTCATGACTTTTGCCCAAAAATGAAACCTCCCATCGTTCCACAACCACCGTATTCACACTGTACGACTTCTGACTATTCCCTTAACTTAAAGGACCATTCCGGGGACACCGTTTTGTGTCGATTGAAGAGATTAAACGTGAATCGCAGCGCGCTTTGAAGGCCATCCCTGCCGATGACTTTTAGCATGCATTGAGGATTGGAATAAAGCTGGCATAAGTGCACTGTGTCCGGAGGGGATTACTTTGAAGGTGATGAAATAAATTTGGAAGAACAAATAAAGAGTTTTTGAGAAAAATAATTGGTCTTACTTTTTGGGCACAGTAGTAAAGTATAAAAGTTTATTTAGATATAAAAAGTATTAATATTTTTTTTTTAATTAAATAACTTTTAATATTTGTTTTATGAAATATCTTTTCATGTTTTTCATGTTCTTTTATTTAGATAAAATTTTCTTTTGATAAAAAAAATAAGAAAAATTGGAGAATCAATGCATTTTATAAATGAGGTCCATACCCTAGCTGATTGGCGCCTAACAGTAAATTAATGATACTTCTTGTTCTTCATATTAATCTTATGCATTCTACATTATAGGGAGTCATTGAACGATCAATCGTCATTTAATCGAGTTTTCTAGAACTGTTAACATGGCGATCTAACCATTCCGATTCCAAATAGCCAGTTATATAATGTATTTACCTGTTGAATTTGAAATTTATTTATTTAAATTTGTTTAATTTGTAAAAAACGGGAATATAGTTTAAATAACGTAAAACTAATATCGTAATAACGTAACCTTAACTCTTTATTAAAAAGCAATACTAATTAACTCCTTAATTCATGAAGAAGGGGGTAAACAAACTTGTGATGTATTTAAATGAAATTTAGAGATGTTAGGAAGGTCTATTGTGAAAACGATTTAACGAGACTTTTTCAATGAATAAAAAGTATCTCTAATTTTCTGAATAAATATTAAAATTTTAAACTTAATTATGAATAATTAAGAAAATAACTATTCGCTTTTTAAACTATATGTAATTTTTTTATCCTTTAAATTCATAGTATTTATAATTACTAGTTATCTCATGTTTTAATTTTTAAAAAATATGTTTATCATTTAATTTCTTACGATTTACAAAGATAATTTACCACAAATCACATTGATTAAAAATCTATTCTGAACTGAAGGATTTTGTTGGAAGGCTTTAAAAAATTAGGTACCTTATAAGTTTTAAAAGTAAATGAATTAAAACCAAAAACAGCAAAGAAAGTTTAAATAAAAATTGAAGAAATATACTTTTTTATTTCATTTTTATTTAATTATACGTCTATTAGAAGCTTTTCATGTCAAACTGGTTATAATTATAACGCCGATACTTCAATATATTCATTTAAAGAAATGTGTGTCTGGTGATATTAAATTGTTTTGCTGTTGTTATACATAATAAGTTACACAAATCAAGGACGCATCATGGTTCAACATTCAAGGCTATCTATTAAATAAATATATGCTGGTGATATCTTCTTAAAAATATAATTGATATTTTAAAATGCAAAAGTATTCTTCAATGCCACTGGAAGATCTTCTTCGAAGTGTGATAGAGGTATGTTAATAGTAACGGTGAAGATAATTAAATTCAAAAATTCATTACCATAAAAAGTGCTATTATTTCAACAGATTAACAGATTATTACTTTTTTTTTGTATACATAAAAGTCAATCCCAGTCGTATATTTTTCTGATGTACAAAAACAAAAATAAAAATAAAATTGTTATAAATAATTGAGAAGTTAGGCTAGGTTTAGAATTAAGTATTTCTTAAATAAAAGCCATTTCAATATATATATATAATTAACTAAGTGATTTGAACGCTTTTTATGAAATTTATTTTGTAATTTTAAAATTGATAATACAGTAGTTTTCTATTGAAATAATTAAAAGCCAAATTTAGATGGCAAATAAAAATGTTCATCTTATTAGCATCTAAGCTGCTTTGCAATTTTTCCACCTTGGTTAGCTTAACTGTTATTAATTTTCAATACTATTTACTATTTTATATATGAAGATAAAACACATCATTATTTAAAAAAAAAAAAAACAATAAATTCTTCTGTAAAACTAATCAGTTATATTATTAAAGTTTGATTTGATATGAAAATCAAAGGAAACTAGATTGTTCTCATTGCAAAATCAATTTGTACCTTCTTCTTATAAGCAGACGAAGATTTATTTCTATTTTCAGAACCACAAAAAATTATTCGTTGAAGTCGAAGGTAGATTGGGTACTTAATTTCACACTGCAGCTGATTCTTATAATATCAATAAAAAATATTTTTCAAAAGATAAAAAAAAATTGCGTTACAATAGGAAGCAAACTTTATTATAAAGAAAAACACTTTCTGTGTAGATATTGTTTTCTGGGCATCTATTGTAAACGATCACCTTTCTTATGTTTGAAATATCTATTAAGAATATATTTAAATGTAAATAAAAAAATAGTAATTCGAATTTTTGTTTCAAAATGCATACGCCAGTTTTCTTATCGAAGATTTTCACTAGTAAGATTGGTGCAAGACTTCTGAATTCATTCATTACAAATAAGTAAAATAACAATAATAATAAATAATAAAAATGTATCAATGATAACTTTTCATTTGATTTAAAAGTAACATGTATGCTTTTGTTTATTTTCATAAGCTTATTAGAAAATAATCAAATAGATCATGATGTTAACAACAACTTTCATTAACTACTCAAAAGAAGTGATAAGATTATACTTACAAAAACTTATGCTTATATTTTACCAAAACAGTTGATTAACATGAATAAATACTGTGAAAATAATTATTGCAAAAGCAATATACTTAGTTAAAATAAATAACAAATGGGGTTTGCTGAAAAATTTAATTTGTGATCAATTTAAATCAAATTATAAGTTTAATAATAATATACAAAATCCTTAGAAAATTTCTATAATGTAAATATTATTTTTGATTATCTCAAATATATTATTATTTAACTTGCATTTGAATTAATTATATTAGAAATTTTAGTATTTTATTATTCTTTAAACAGAATTTGAATGCTGAATTTGCTAAACAGAATTTGAATGTTTAGAAATTATTTCATAAGATTATTTGGTGAGATTTGATAATGCAGATTTTTACGTCTAAGCATGAAAAATGGAGTCTAAGAAAATTATTTTAAGAATCTAGAAAATTGAAATTTATTGTAGCTTATAAAAGTAAAAATTCATCTTGAAAATTATCATAAATATTTTTAATTATTATTCAAGCAAAATTTTTTAGTTAATCAGTAAATCATTCTAGAGATTCAACTAATTCAAAAATTTAATTAATTTTTAAAACTTCGGTAATTTCAATTATTTGTTTCTCACAAAATTTAATGGATATGCAAAAACTTAATAATGAAGTAAATTAGTAATAAAGTATTTCTTTCTCTCTCACTCCTTATGTTCACTGAAAAACATTCAAAGGGCCTTTATTTATTTATTTATAAAATGAAAGCTTTTTAAAAAACTGAAAAATAGTTTGTTATGCAATAAAATTCTGATTTTAAAATACATGCCTTAGTCACACTAATCTCAATTTATATTTCTAAACTTCTTATATGGCTAATCAATACAGTATACATCTATAAAATGGAGATTTCTATGTGAAATTTGTAAATTTAAGAAAAATTAATATTTAATGGTAAAAAAAAAACTTTGAAAGAAATCCAACCATAAATAATACTAGGAATAACCTCAACTTACAGATAGCGTAGGGGAATTTACTAGGCGAGGTAAACGTTTATTATTTTACGTTTATTTTATCGCGACATTTATTATTTTATTTCTTAACCCAGTAAGATACAACACACTTTATTAATCGAACATCATACTTGGCAAGCTATTTTATCTAAAAAATGTGCTCTTTCCTACAAAAACAACCCGGAGCATAAAACGTGAGTCTTAAAAATACATTTCCAACGTCTCTAATTCCCTCTAGAATTTGATCAGAAGTTGAAGTTCTAAAGAAATAACTCAAACTCTGTCTCTTTTTTTTTTTTTCCTCATTCTCTTACTCTCTCTTTAAGGTTGATGCGGTTGAACAGCTTTTTAATTATTGTAGCTCCCATGTCCATTTTGTTTCATTTTGTTGATAAGAAGTGACAAAGTTGTCAAGCTGAATGAGACTCAATATTTCATCGATAGCATCTACCGTTTGAGATATTGGAATCACGCAATGCTGTTGTCCAATTTGTAATTTTTATATTTTCAAAATCGTAATATGATCTTCACTTGAAAAAATCTAAGTACTTTTGCCTGTCATCAACACTTTGATTTATTTTATTTTTTATTTATTTGTTTATTTATTTTTGTCATTTTAGATTTAAAGATTGTGTTTGAATCAAAAAACTTTTTAATTTTTGTTAATTTCATCAGTTTTTAGCGCAATCCATCAAATGGTTAAATTAGAATAATCTAAAACATTAATTATTTCTTTAAGTAATCAATATTTCATTTAATTATTTTTGAATTAAAAACATTTTTCTTAATATTAAATCGTGTTAAATATTTGACAGGATTTAATATTTAACAAAAATCAAGCAAGAATTTTAAATAGTTAAATATATAAATTTCTCATAAAAATTATGTTCTTACATAAATAATCTCATGCTTACAATAATAAAGCTAAAATACCAGTTTAATGTTATCCTATTATAACAATTCCAAATAATCACAAAACAATTTGGTTCAAAGAATATGTAATGTTTAAAATAGATTTAAGTTTCCACCACTGATATCAAAATGTTACTTAAGTTCCACTGAAAAATGTTATTAATTGAATAAATTTCCTTTTGTAAATTTTTTTGAACGAAAATAAATAATAAAATCATATAAATACATAAATGCGATGATAAAAAAATTTAGTTGTTGTATTTATACCTAAATTTTTTTTTTTTACAGTTTTAAAATTTTTAATGCGTGGTATGGAAATTTTTTGTTACTTATACAATGGTTTTACTATACGAGATATTTTTTATTATATATTTTTTATCAATAAATAACCCTAAAAGTTTTATAATATTATATAATTGTAAAGGTTTTGTGTTAAATTTAATCATACATAAACATTTTAGAACACTGATTCAATATCCCTTATTGTATGGTGTAACATCTCATTTTTTTTTTTTCATATTTCCCAGTTTTATGATTCTAGCGAAAAAAATTATTTTGAAGGATTTTATTAAAAAAATAAGTGAAATGTTAAGAAATGCTTACATCTCTTTTAAACTTACAGAACTGTTAAATTTTTTTATAGCAAATATTTCTGTGTTTTTGTTAAATAAACAGCTTTTCTAATTGCATATTCATATTACTTGACACATCAAAAAATTCTATGCTTAATATTTTAAGAAAATAAATAATACATTAAAATTGAGAACCAAAAGCAGAAATTGAGATAATTTAGCAATACAAAGACATAGGCAAAAAAAAAAACAATTTATTACATTTGAATTCAGTTCAATAATAAATTAATCTTAATTATTTAAAAAATTAGTTATCAGTTTTGCAACAAATAATTACCAAATAATTGTCAAAATTGTAAAGTAAAACATTTATTCTAAGGGATATTTTATCTGTAAATGATATTTACAATATATTTAGATCCACATTCTGCGTTTAGGAAATTTTAGTTTTTAGCAGCTAATTAATAATTTATCCATCGACTTCGATTTTTGAAAGGGAGCGTCAGTTTGGTTTTTATTTTCAGTCTTTGATAAATTGCGAATAGTAATCTGTCTTCAATGTAGTGACAGAATTCAAAAGCCAGCTGTGAATTTAATTCATTTAAATTCCTCCTTAGTCATGTAAGATGAATTTTAGGCGATCTTTTAGATAACACTGCTTTAGAAAGTGTCGTCAGTTATGTTATAACATGTTATTATTAGATTACTTTGTTTTTAATATTTTTTTTAGAAAACAAAATATACTTTATAAATGGCCTGTGAATTTCGAAATGTTTTTGATTCATTATATATGCAAATGATTTATATCTTGCCAGTTGCGTGATAATTTTTGACTAAATTAAATGAGAAAAGCTAACAAAATTATAACGATGGACCAAATTAAAATAAAAAATTAATTTTTTTTTTATAAATCATCTATTTTATATTGGCAACGTAATTCTGTTCTGAAGCATCAGTTTACTTTATTTATACCAATACTTTTATTCATTGTTTATAAAGACTAATTTACTGTTCCTGTTTTTAAACAGAAAAAATGCTTTAATTTCAGAACTTATTATTTATTTTGAGTCTCTTTTAAAAAATGTTGATTTTCCATTTACTAAACAAAAAAAAATATTAGATAATACTTTTTTACTACTGTTATTATTATGTTCAGATAATATACATATAATGAAATTGCGAATAATTTCTATTTAGTAAATCATATAATATTGTAGAGTTATTTTTGTATTGTTGGATAAATAGTACTTTAAAGGGCAATTTTTAAATTTCATTTTTCCTATATTCCCTTGTTTATTACCTTTTTCTATGGTTTATTGTTTTATGGCTCATATCTTTGTATTTTATGTTTGTATTTATTAATGTATGTTAACAAATTTAAGTAATGCACATTTTATATAAAAATCAATTAAAATAAATATGTAGCATATTTATGATTTCGAATCATAACGTATTTATTTTCATAAAATTTAAGAATTTCTTGAAATAAAATTTATAAGGCCGCTTGTAACGGTACATAAATGAACTTTATTTATGTTCTTATGAACAAAAAAAAAATGACAATTACAAGGAATAACGATTTTGAATTTTTGCAATATAGAAATGAAGAAAAAAAAATTCTTTTGAAATTTGAGATAAAAATTTGGTTTCATTAGCAATAATTATTATATATATAAAAACCCATTAAAATAAATCACCCTTAAAAATTCATTTATTTTCATGCATTTCATATATTATATTCGGTTAAGTCATGTGAGAGGAATGCTTAATTGCATTTGCAATCAATGCAAATTAATAAAGTATGTATTCAGTAAAAGTTACTAGCCTCACATTAAGAAACATCAAAAATTCACGGATAGTATTTATGGCGCAAAGATAAAAAGCATTTGATTACTATTTATTCAAGAACATAACCTTTATCTCATTAACTCCGATTCACAACGGATATAAAATAAAACTCTTAGTTTTTCTTTTGTGTAGTAATTCCCAGTAGTGGTAAGTTTTGCCATTTAAAGAATGAATGGCTAAATTAACAAAAAAAAAATGTACTACAAGTTGACATTTTTAGTGTTTCGTGACCAGAAAGTTGATTTTTGCATTACCTAAGAAATTTTTTGGTGTAAATTAAGAAATGTTCTGATATGATTTATGCATTCAGTAAAATATATCAAAAATATTCTCCTTTGTTGGTTTAGATTAACAATACAACACATGGATTGAAGGATTAAAAAAATTCTACTTTAAAATATTACGATTCATGTGAATAGTTAACATCATTGACATTATAAAAAAAATTGACAACTAACTAAAGCTTTATTTAACAAACTAAATAGCCTTTTATATAAATATAAGCTTTTAGATATTTTAGACATACTTTTTTCTAATAGGTTATTTTATATGTCATTGTAATGCTAAAGTAAATTAAAAAAGAATTTATGATTCATGAACTTCGTTCGTAATTTTTATTTCGTAATGTGAAGTTGTCAATTTCAGATGGGGAAGTTTTTGTTATTAAACTATTTACTATTTTATTTCCAAGTTGTTGTTTGAAATGCTTAAACACATAATATTGCCAAAAAAATAGTTGAATACTTACTAGTGGGAAGACACAAAGTATAGCAGTATGAATTTAGAGCAGGACTAACACATTTAAAATTAAAGTACTAGATCATTTCGTTTGTATCCTTATTTAAAATTTCTGTATTATATTAATTCCGTAATACATTCTATTATTTTAATTCTTAAGCATACAAATTAACAGATATTTAAAAAAAGTCTTTATGTTTAATAAAAAACTTCTGATAAAAATACTTCTGAAAAACTTGTTACTTCGTTTTCAACGAATTGGCTTCTCAAATACGTAAAATATTCTTTAAAAAAATAAATAAAAATACTTCAATGTGTTTTAGAAAAAAATTTTGTTTTGTATACTGTTGTTTTTACTACTGTGTCCAAAAAGTAAGACCAATTTTCAGTTTAAAATTTCCGGGGCTGACGGAATTTCAATTTTTTTCTTCTTTTAGGTTGCTGGTACTGTCCTTGACTTCTGTGGGGAAATTTGACGTCAAAATATTCATTAGTGTTTGAGTTACGCTTGGCTTTGTGAGACGCTAAAACTGATTCCGGCGATTTTTGAAATGTCTGAATTAATTGAGCAAAGAACTTGCATTCAATTTTATTTGCGGAAACGTATAGAACGTTTCAGAAGGCATTCGGTGCGCATTCCTATATCGGAAAGAAATGTTTACAAGTGGTATAAACAGTTCAAAGAAGGCAGAGAGCGCGTTGAAGACGAAGAGCCTCTGGTCGACCGTCAACCTCAACCGACGAAGCTCACGTCAAAAAATTAAATATTTGTTGCTTGCAAACCGTCGATTTACAATTAGAGACCTTGCTGATGATGTTGGAATTTCAAAAGGATCCACACCACCGTAGTCAAACCATGCAACTTCTGGCTATTCCCCAAACTCAAAAGACCACACCGGGACACCGTTTTGGGTCAATTGAAAAGATTCAACGTGAATCGCGGCGCTCTATGAAGGCCATCCCTGCCGATGACTTTTTAGCATGCATCGAGCAAAGGAAAAAAAGTTGACGTAAGTGCATTGTGTCCGGAGGGATTACTTTTAAGGTGATGAAATAAATTTGGAAGATTAAATAAAGATTTTGTGAAAAAAAAAAAATTTTGGTCTTACTTTTTGGGCACAGTAGTATATTAAAGTATTTTAAAAAAGACAATTTGATACATAATGTAGTTAAAAAAATTTAAAAGGTTGACTTTGGCAATCTCTATTGTAAATATCACCGCAAATCGATTTATCATTAGTTATGATGAAAAAAAAATGCTATGTATGAAGAGTGCCTGGAATATTAAAAATCGATTGAAGTTTTTAACCTTATTTATGCATTACCGAGATATCTTGAAATAAAGACAAAAAAATTATAAGTCTGATGGCGCTAATATTTAACCTTGAATTTTATAGCCTGCATTTTAATGCTTTGTAAGAATACTGTCTCACTCTTTCTGTTAGCGGTAAATATGAAAAAAAAATCTTATCTTTATATTGAACAGATAAATTTTCAGATTGCGCAATCAGATATCTTATCTGAATAAAGCAGGTATTTAATAAAATAAATTTTAATTATACATATCTAATCAAGTAAATTAGTATTATGGATGGAATATGTGCAACGCTTCCAGTGTAATACAATTATTCGTATATACTAAAAAATTATAATTTCTTGCTAATATATAATAATAAAAAGAAATTATAAGTTATGATCGTGCAAATTCAGCTTCAAATATGATCGCAAATATTTTAATTATAATATCTTCTCTTATTCATATACTAATGTCGAATAGTAACTTATATATTTACATATATAACTAATAATTATTTATATAATTGATGTAAAAGACTGTTATGGGAAGGTATAAAACAGTTTCTTCTTTAAAATATAGTTAAAGTAATATACCAATCTGACGAAGAGAATTAATATTACAGTGGGGATGTGAATATCACAGTAAATTGAGGTATCTCCATTTTTAATATAGCTTACATCAATAAATTTTCACGTTTCTGAAACGATTCAGTTATTTGACAAAGGTTTTAAAGTTTTAATTAGATTTAAAAAATCTTTTTGAATTTGTATCTCTTTTCTGCTTAGATAATATTTATTTATTGTTAAATGATAATTTGAGCAACATAAAATAATCATATATATGTTTTAATTTTAATTTTAATTTCAGATGTATAAATTTTGTAATATATAAATTTATTTTGAAGATAAAAAAACAATGACATTTCTCCAATTTTTCTATTAAAATGCAAATTGTTTGAAAAATTATCAATTATTTTTCTGGAATTCCTTAATAATGTATGAAACCGAAACAAAACGAAAGTTTTATTAACTATAATAATACATGAAATTTAAAATTTTTAATGTCCAATGGGTGTTCAAAAGATGTTTTTTCCTTATCCCTACAACTTAATATGAGAAGATATAGTTATTTTAGTTAATTAGTATCTATGCAGTTATTTCTTAATAACTAAACTTAATTACATTTAAGTTTAAAATTAATAAAGAATAATAAATTATCTGATAAAAATTATATCGTTAATAAAATCTTTACAAAAGTATAAATTATTTTTTTTATCGAAAATAACTTCAATGTATTTATATCATTAGTGGCGTTAAACTTATGAGTATCTAGACATTATAATAATATTTAACAAAAATTAGGCCTTAATGAAGTTTTAATGATAATGGAGCTCTAAAAAGTATTTAATGTAATTTATGTTATCTAATTTTATAATTAACTTTTTTAAATATTTTTATTAATCGATTTAGCCTTCTTAAGTAACAGTGGAACCATATTTAGCTTCAAATGGTCATTATTTAATAAAGCTAAAATTAATGAAAATGATTATTAATAGTTACTCATTAATAGATATAAATTTGATGTATTCATTAAGGTGCAACAACATGCCGTCTACCCTAATGCCGAAATTGTGGGTTTAGCATGATTGCACTATATCTAGTGACATAAATTTCTCGAAGAAAAAAATTATATATCCTCAAGGAGCGGGTTTTCTTTCTTACTGTAGCATGTTCGTGATAGAAGTGTCTTTTTAATATATTCTTTGTTGAAGAAGCACTCGCATTTATCTAAAAGTGGTAATTATGCTTCTTAAGTAAACAAATTTATGCGTGTTTATCATGTAATGAATGCAGATTCTGAAAGTTGAAAATTTATTAGTGTATTCCCTTATTGAATGAGTAAAATTGATTAATGGGCATCAATAAATCAGGTGGACGGAAGAAAGGGTGCATTAGACTGGCTAGGCAGGCTAGGAGGTACCTGTGACTTTAACCTGGGAAAATATGATGTCAATTAAACGAAAGAAAGCTATGAATAATAGCTGGAGAATATGATTTCAAGTTTTGGGGTCGTTGAGATGAAAGGGAAGGGATGTCTTTCCATTTTTCTTTTATTTGCAATTAATTGTGAAAAAAAAGAAATTTTAAATTATTTTATGCTTTTTATATCTTTTAAAGAATAAAGATAGGCAGAAAAAATCTTTTCTTAAAAAAAATTTGAAATTAACGTGTAGAGCGCTTGGTTAAATAGTTATTTCTCAATAAATAAGTATTGTATGATGAGTAAATTCTTTTGATTTAATCAAAATTATATACACAAATAATCGTCTTTAAAAAAGGATTATTAAATTAGTACATATTAATAAAAAAAAATAATCCTAGATAAAACATAACCCTATCAATTGTACTATGAAAAAATAATTTCATGTATATGGTTGACATTGAATCTTTTTTATATATCAATGTTTTCGGAACTCGGGCAACTATCAAGTCTCGAAATTTACAAAGAAAAAAAAAAAAAAAATCAATTATGAAATTTTTATACTGAAACTTTTATTTATTTGAAAGCACATTTAAATAAAATTTTGATTATTTTCGTATTTGGACGCAAGTCATGACTGTTTCTATAAACACCTTTGCATTCAAATTCACACAAAACAATTTACAGAAAAAAAATATATGAGACATTCTATTGTACGTACAAGTAACATGCTAATAAAAAAAGACAGCAGGATTTACATGAAATTATTTAGAAAATTGTAAAATTAATTTAATAATTTTGATATTTTTTTATTTTATATTTAAAATACATACAGATTTTCTTTACTTTTCTTTGTCAATAGTATTGACTTTAGTTATTACGTTAAATTTAAAATGTGTTTTTCCTCACTAAGTTAAGCTGCTTTTACGTATGCATAATTTTTTTCTTCGAACTTGGTTTCACCGTATTTTCCAATATAAATTTTAAGAACTCTAAATTTATAACTTTATTTTTAATTTTGATTACATGTAAAATGGCACTTTTATTATATTACACAATTTTTTCCAATAGTGTAAAGTATACTTAAAAATATATAACATTATAAATTAAGGATTTACATCTTTAAGCCGTCTTTATCTCAATTTGGGAAGAATTTTTATTGCCCTTAAAATCCTAAGGCTTGGAAAAATATTTATGTTTTCCAAACTTTTTACTTGAGCATTGCATTAAATTCAAGACAAAAATAATTTTTTTTTTTCTTTTTTCGGAAAAATTAATTTAAAAATTAATTTTTGCTTTTTGATAAAAAATATTTGAGAATTATTATTTTAAGTACAATTAATTTTATTTAAAATTCATCATTAATAAAACAATGTTGAATATTAGATAAAATAAAAACAAAAATTAAGGTGTCGAGCCTTTTAAATCTCATAAAAAAAGTAAAAAAAAACTTGCAAACTTTCTTTTAAAATAATTTTTAAAAAATAGCTTATAAATTAAGATATCTTTTAACATACGTTAAATAATAATTTTCATTGAAACAGTAATTAGATAAATAATAAATAGATAATAGTAAATAGTATTTTTTTATTGTCACAGATCTAGCATAAAATTAACACACATGATTTTATTTAACATTATCAATACGTAAAAAAGCTAATAAATTACAAATTTTCATTAATTAATATTATAAAATTAATTTCGTAAATAACTAATTTTTATTCATTACTATTTTTCTCAACAAAAGTGCTTCAGATACATTGTGAGCGGAAATCTAAAATGAAATTTGAACTAAAATGTTCTAATTTAACTTTATTTGTGAAATAACAATTTTAATAACATTTTTGAGCAACTGGTGAAACTAGATTTACTTTCAAAACTCACAACAGTTATATATAAGTAGACAAAGTTTAACGTTATTCACCAATATTAATGGAAGTTCAGCTAAAACGTAACTTTATAAAAACCCAATTTCTATTTATATCATAAATAGACTTATTAAAATAAATATAAATTGCCTTAGTTAAAAAGTTGAAGAATTTTTTCTATTTAAGTGACTTAATCCTTTTTTTATGAGTGACTAATTGAAAGTTTTTACAAACGTTTTGAATAAAGAATAATAACACTTATGGCTTTATTTCTACATTCATTCCAAGAAAATATTTCTGAATAGTTTGTAAAGAAATTGATTGATAACTTTGACGTTAATAAGCTGCAAACAATTTTCGAAAATTTTTCCATTCTTCTATTATTTTATTTCCATATTTATTCATTAAACTTAACCTTTTAGATACATAATCAATGCAAAATATGCTGAAAAAATAAATCCTCCACTCAATATGTTGCCGTTTGATTCTAATCTAAAGAAAACGATTAATCCATTCATCACATGGTTGCAGCAATAGTAAAAGAAAATATCTTGTTAGTGTCAGAATTCTGGAGTTAAAATGTCAAAGAAGCTCACTTTAGATGTACGAGGTGAAAATATAACCAAGCCTACTTTCTTCCCGTCTTTGTAAGCACAATGCCCCACCTATTCCTTATTAGAGCTTCAATTGATGCCATGTTGATAAATCTTAGTTGATACAAGTAAAACTTGTTGTTCCTACGTCTAACAAATTCGAAAGACGCCTACTCAAAAGACCTGCACATGTCGGGTAACGTCAAAAAGTCTTTGTTAGACTTTCATACTTATCTGAGGCGCAGTTCTTTTAAAAACAATGCAAACAATAAATTTTCATATGGCAAAATTGCATATTTAAATATATATACAACAGACAACTGGTATTCAAAATGATTAAAACCCTTTTGAAACGTTTGTTGACGTTTAAAATATTATTTTGTTATGTAATAATTTATTTTTTCATTTATGTTATTGTAAATTTTAAATGAAATCATAATAATACATGGTAAATAGCTTATAAATATGTTAATAAACACTATAAGAAATATAATAACGGACAATAATAAATTAAATAATTAAAAAATAACGTATAATTGAATATATGATAAGCATAACTTGTTAACTAAGTTTACATTATTAATGTTCATATGCAAATAAAGAAGCTATTTTAATAAAAGCATTTTGAAGCAGCTTTATAAATTTATTTGCATAACACAACCAATTAACCTATATAAAGGAAAATTAATAACAATCCAAAAAAAAAGCAATTCACAGCGTTAATCGTATTACTTTACATTGGAAATTATTTTTAAATTTCAGAAAACCAGCTTTCTTAAATATTATGCAAAATCGAATTACTGAGAGTTTATTTGAATTTCGGTACTTAAAAGATAAAATATGTTACTCTAAATTTGTTTAAATCGCATATTATCTGATTTATAAATCGAGATTTTTCTAATTTGTATTCACAATTGGACTTCAGGGATGCGTTAGATATCTTTCGAACTGTCTATTATTAACTATAAATTTCCGTAATCTTCGCATTCCTACAAAATGTTTTCATCATCACTTTTAAACCTGTATTTTTAATAATTCAGTTATGTGTGAGACGCATATAATTTACCTATTTTTATACAAAATGAAGTAATATGTTTTTTTTTATTAGTTAAAGCTCGGTTAAAATTTGATAAGACATTTTCAATTTTTATTTCACATTTAATAAGACATTTGTATTCATTTAAAAGCGGAACTACTTTATTTAGTTAGATTTTCGGATAATCTCTTTGAAATCTACAGTTATTGATGGAGCCAAGGAAGAGTTGATACTTCTCAGTAAATTTGATATATGCAAAAAGCATTTAAATGGATAATATTTAAAACTACGTTAAATTGAATATTTTAATGATAAAATATTAATATTAGTTTCTACACTGCATTACTGACTATTATAATTGGTATATCACGAACGCGATACTCAAAAGATACAAAATTTAAATGAAAGATGTGTTGAGATATTAAAAGTAGTATATTTCAACGTGTGCTCGCATAACACGTAGGAGTAATATCAAAGTTTGTATTAAAATGAAGATAGTAAATCGGGTCTCATATAAGGAATTCCCAGTCGCACGATTCGCATTCGCAGGAGATTTTGTTTTTACCTCGTTCTAGTACGAGAGATGTCTCCCAGATCACGTCGGAATTATATCGCGGTAGAATCCTAACCTACCTGAATTGCAGTTCATAGTTCTACGATATTGCTTCTAATGTTGGCCGAGATGTCAAGACTATCATTAGAATATGTAAATGATCAGTGTTAGGTGGAAAAGTATGTTGTGCTCGATCTCAGTCCCTAGCGGAACATTAATGTGCGAGAATACAGTCATATTTTCCAAATGGCTTTGAGAGATCATACAGTCAATTGTATATGATAGCCATTCTCATAAACTTGGGAGGTTTGAGATAAGATGTCAGAACGAATAGTGCTGTGATATCTTCATATCTGTCAGTACGGAAACAATTGTTGTGGATTTGTTGTAGCTGAAACAAGCGCGCTTGCATAGGTGCATTCAACGACGAAAATGGGAGTTGAGCTGTCGGCAAGTCGTTCGTCGTATAGCAATATTATGGAGTATATGTATATTGAGGTACAGATCGAAGGAACATTGTCAGCTAGTCTTAGTCATCGTCAAATGAGTTATCTGTCAATAGATACACTCTCTGGTCACATAGTTGGTAATAAGAACAGCTGCAGTAGCATTTTGTTAAAAGGCATGTAGATATGCTCTACTATGGAATAGAGTCGCCATTCGGGAACTTAGAACAAAATAACATCTACAATTCACCGTTCGAGATCTCATCTGCCGTCGGTCACTAACTTCCTGGAAGACAGACATCCGCATGGTCTTATAGGATCATGTTGCAACATTATGCACCCTTAGTTAGAATCCTGGTTCGTTTGAGGAATGACCTCTCCATTGCTTCTTTTGACGCTGCAGCACAGACGGGTGCACGCACAGTGGTGTACTCAACAACGATTATGAAAGCCAGCATGCCGTCAGGTCGTCTTAGCATACAAAGCCCTATTCTGTGTATGATGGCAATATTCGATAAAAAGACCATTGCTTGTCTAAATTCGTCATTGTGACAGGGCCTCAGCACTTGTACTAATTATTAATGATGATGAGTTACAAAAGATGATCACCTCATTCATGTTCGAGTAGACCTCGTAGACTGTCTAATGTGTATCTCAGGTGGTTATGCTCTATTTCACATCACTTTTTACAACTGGACTCTGCATATTGAAACCCTTCTTTAATATAAAAAATGCCTAAGTACTGCCCTGATCAGCATATTCGCTTGATATGTCTGAACTTTTGTTCAATGGTTTGCCACCAGACCACTTCACCACTCGCCAGCCATTACTGTTTATAAAAGAGGGAATATACTTAAAGCCCCACAGAATAGTTTACCTGTATCTGTCACTCAAACTTACTGCGAATTTATGTTTATCTGGTTTACAGCTGTTATTGCTGCTATTAGTAGTTGTTCTGAGCACTCATTTCTCATTCTCTTTCTTACAATCGTATTTCAAAATTAACTATAAAATTAATCGTTTTCCGTAACTATAATTAATCATGTCTTCCCTTATTTGTGAAATAAATAAATATTGTATTATTTGTCTACCTTTCTAGTGTAGCAATTTTAAAGACAAATCATATTATTATTATTATTCACTCTAAGAAGCAAAATATTTAAAGAGCATTTGTTCAAAACTATTTCAGACAGAGAAATTGCTCTCATGTTATTCTCATTGTTTATTTTTTAATAAATTTAGCACAATAACGATTTCCTATTCGCGTATTTTTTTAAATCTCGTGAATCCAAACACATCTGCTCCTTGACACATTTTATAAGAATTTTTAAAGACAATAGCCAAGCACTAAACTGTATTGCAAAAATAACCTTTTTTTTTTTTATCAGTAGAACTTAATTTATTAAATTATTAATTTATATTTTACATGAAATATTTTGACTCCGACGCATTGAAAACTGTATTATTATGTTTACCTAAATTTTATAAAAGTTTTGTATTATAATAAATTTTCAAGAGTTCTTGATTTCGTCTTGAAAATTTATTAAGGAGACATGATTCATATTTGCTTTTTATCAGTAAATATAAATTATCCCTTAACTGGGAAAATTCAGTAAAACTAAAATTAGTCTGCATTAAACTTCCCCAATAAAACAACGGCATTTTGAACTAAAAATTCCTTTTTCAAAATAGTCTCTTAGCCGTATTAGATATGATATAGGTACATCTGTTTTATTTCTTTATTAATAAAAACCTTTCTTAATTTTCCCACAAAATCGTAGAACAATGAAAATATTATTCCTGATTAGTAAATCGTTTTTTATAATATAGACTACTTAAGCAACTATATTATTACTTAAAACTACTAAGTAGAAAGAAGTATTTTTGAATAAAGAATTAATTAACTTGCGTCTTGCTATACTAAGTTCCTTAATACATCTTTAGTAAAAGTTATTTTTCACAAAGAATATTTACAAAAATTTTTAAACAGGGGTACCGTTATTTACGCTTACTAACTTTCAAAATGTAAAAACGGGCAAAAGGTTAAAATATATTTCATAAGCAAATATTTAAGTTTGGCAGTATATACAAAAATATTTCATTCGTAATAAAGTTCGCGCCGGTTCTAAAAAGCGAAATTGATCAAAAATAAAAATTATTTTATTGCTTTGTGGCATATTTAGATTTTGTCACTAATAACTCGAAAAGAAACAACGATTTGTAGCGTTATCTCAAAGAAATATTGTATTAATTGTTAACAAAATATTTATATCATTGCTACTTTAAAATTGTTTGTGAGTGTACCTCTAATTTTCTTAAAGAAATCTAAATAATCTTTTCGTATAATATTTTTAAATGAGATAAAAAAAATAAGTGCTTTTAAGAAACATGTCTATTCCGTGCAATACGCAACAAAAATGGCATGACAGTTTATGATTCATCTTATTAAACAATATAAGTATTTTTTTTTTTTAAAAAGCTATTAAGAGAATTGTAAAATTTATCTTATTTTTAACAGTAAAATTATTGACTTCTATGATATTCTCAGTGTAAGTATACGAATTCATTTTCATTTATTTGATTAAAAAGTCAAGAACATTAGAATAACGTTATTGAAACTTTTCTTGGTAAACAATTACTTTTTCATTTACTCCTATAAAATATACATACTTGAGTCAAGTATATATAAATGTATGGCCATGTACTTCTATTTATGCATGTATTATTATATGATTTGAAAGAACAATAATAGGATTTAATTATTATCATATTTCGCGCTTAAAAATTTTGTAATAAAATTATAAATCACAGCAAATGAATGTTTTTATTTGACATAATTTAAATAATTCTTTTGAAAGCACGCATTGCAAAACATGATATTTAATTTTTTAAAATTTAATGTACATGCATGTAATAGAATAAAAATTTTGTGAAAAAATCTTTATAAAAAGTTCATTTTCAAATGAAATGATCATCAAAAGAAATAAATTCTGTAATACAGTGAGAAACTCGAGAAAACTTCGTGACATTCTAATTTAACAACATTGAATCTCGCATGTAATTTTTGTATCCACAAAACTCTAACAGATAAAAAAAAAAAATTAAGCAACTAAATTTA
The DNA here is from genome assembly GCA_021605095.1 of Caerostris extrusa. Taxonomy (NCBI): domain Eukaryota; kingdom Metazoa; phylum Arthropoda; class Arachnida; order Araneae; family Araneidae; genus Caerostris; species Caerostris extrusa. The sequence goes on along the minus strand of BPLR01018021.1, from coordinate 223,727 downwards.
TAATATTAACAAAACTCCACTTAGTTAAGAATTATATTCTATATCCAAAGTTCATTGCCCTGTTATAAAAAACTCCACTTTGCATATTTAAAAATATGCAAACTGATAGAAAAACTGATAAGAATTTGAGAATAAATACTTCGAAATTTGTTTTCATTTCTTATCTCCTCTACGTCTGTTTGATTTGTAAAAATGATGATTGAATTGACAGCATTTATTTAGATACTTTATTAATTATGATGTGTTTAAAGATTATTTATTTGAAGATAATATATTTAATATTCTCTTGTCATACGTAAATACTAAGTTAAACAAAATAGCCAACACATTTTGTAAAATATTTTTTACAGACACCGATTTAAATGGTAAAATAATAATAACCATGAAGTATAAACATTTATTTTTAACTATAATTGTTCAACTTTAAGCAATGGTACAGATTTACAGATTAAAACTTATTAATTATTAATGAAAAATATATCATTTAAAATTTTATAAATTATTAACTAAATTAATTTTAACTTTAGCTTAAAGCAATCTGCATATTGGAAATGTATTCATAATAAAGTTAGCAACGTTCATTAAAAAAACATTTATGAAAATTCTTCAAATTGTTTTTGTATAATATCGGACAAGTCAAATTTTTCATTGAAATAACTGACATTAAAAAAAAATATTGTTAATTTAAAATTGTCTGTAAAAACCCTTTTGGTTTTATTATAAGAAATAATTTATTTGCTCTATATAATGATGATTTACTTAAACTATACGTATAGAATTCAGTCCATCGCTACATGCGGTCTACCTCATGATTAGTCCGTTTTACATAAATAATATCTTATTGGAAAGTTTTCAAAATTTGAATATTTAAAAGAGAGAATATGATACAGCTTTAGTTTAACAGAAGTAAGAATGTAAATGTTAGAAATTATTATATTAAGAATTAGATGATCATATTCTTTGTTAATAGCGTGCTAACCTGGATATAAGACCCGTACGAAATTTATAATACAAAAATCGAACTAAACAAAATATTTATGCATTATTGTTCATCAAATTCTTTATTAGTTATTTATCATTAACTTGTTTATTTTTTAATATATATAAGGAATTATATATATATCCAGATCAAACTTCGAAATGAATTTTAACTTGTGTGTCTCCAATTGATCAAAGGACTTGAATTGATGATAATTTCCAGAAATATTTATGTAATTCAAATAAAAAAAAATGTTAATGATAACTTTTTTTTTCCATTGAATAAAATTTACCCGCATGAAATATGTTTTTAATGAAACAATAAGTAAATTTTATGTAATATCTTGTGTTAATTAGGGTCTTCAATATTCTAGTTTGCCTTTCTGTTTGATGAAAATAAAAGATGCGCTTAATTGAATATGTATATATATTCTTCATTTAATTAATGATGTTATTTTTGTTGGGTTAAAGGCGGGGAAGCTAGAATTTTGTTTGACTTCTGCAAAGGTTATGTAATGTTAGTTTCAACCTTCCATCAATTATAAGCAGTTGACATTGCTGTGGTTTCCTAGACGAATATTAATTACTGTTTCAATCTCAATGATGTTTTCTTATGACACACAAACTGATAATTAATTCCTCAACTTAAACTAATCGAATAGAATTATTCAAAAAAGAATCTTTCTTAATAAAAAGTGCTTAATTATATTATAAAAGTCTAATAACGATATATATATATATGAATAATAAAATTAAACCAATTTATTTAATGAAAAAGGAGCAAATGTTATTTACAAGTTTTCTGGTTAAAAAATTGATTTATTAATAATTTAACCAGAAAACTAATTATAGTTATAATACTATAATGAATTACTACTAACTTGTTAGTAAATTAATTATATTACTATAACTATTTTTATTCACTGTATCAGTTTTTAAACTTTTGGCATCATTATTAAGAATTCATGTTCTCTTCTGTGATATGATTTGTCAATTAGATCTATTTTATAGATTGCTAGCGCGAAATGTCAATAAATTCTAATTTTTAATTGCATTTCCTAAGTAATATGCAAATAGTAATATAACTCTGGACTCTGTGATTTATGATTATCTACAATAATAAACATCTTGGTGAAATTTTAATATTCATAATTAGGTTGAGATACATTTTATTCTGAAAATTAAATTATTTTTAAAGGCTTCTATGGTAATTGGAATGAGTCTTTTTCCGTAAAACCTTATGTGATTTCCTGGTTTAACAGAATATTAAGCTAAATGAATTATTAATACTGTTGTAAGAAAATAACGCATGAATATCAGTTATCTTGCATCTAAATTGACAATGAAATTTAAAAGCATATCTTGTATTTTATTGTTACAAACTAGAGAATTCGAACTTGACGATTTATACATGCAATTTTATGGAAGAAAACTTTTCAAATAGAATAAATAAGATTGTACAAATTTTCCATTATTAAAAAACTTTAAAAGTATTTGAAAATCAGTAAAATAACACTTTCATTAATTATAAAACAAAGCAAAATATTATTATTTAAAGGCATTGTAAAACTATTATTGATTCGAAACAGAAATCTAACCAATTGATAGTATTTATTAGAATTACTGTGATAGAGCAAAAATTTTTTGATAAAAATATTCATAATTTTATAACATGCTTAATTTGCAAAAAATAGTTGGGAATTATATTCATAATTTTACTTAAAGATCTATTAGTAACATAAAATATTTTAAATAAAAAACAGGAAAAATATAAACTTTGAAAATATTATTGGAATTAAAATTGTAATGATTTTGTTTAAGTAAATACTAAAATTACCTTGAACTTAAGATAAGAAAAAAGTAAGAAGTTGTGAATAGTTCAGATTTAACGATAAATATAACTAACGATAAACATTTGTGATTTTTTAATAACTGAAAAACTAAACTCTGATGACCCGACAGAACTATCATAAATAAAAATATTAATATAATTGTAATTAGAATATTTTAATTTTCTGTAAAAGGGGTACCCTTATTGTTTTGACTATTAAACACCCTTATTATAATAGCTATTAAATATTATAAGAAATGATAATTCTTAATTTTATGATTACCAATTAATTTAAATATCTTCAATAACTACCCTGATCATGATAACAGAAACATTAGGATCTTTTACAAAAATATATACATTAGATTAAACCAAATGTGCAATTTTATGTTTTTACGAAGAATGGATACAAATGGTTGCATTCGTATGTATAAAAGGAAGTCACATAAAGTTTTTAAGTGTTAATTTTACGATATTTAAAACGTGCATTTTACACTCATTAAAAAATGAAGAAATGCGATATTCTTTGAAACAAATGCAAATGTTATGATAAAAAAAAAAAATAGAAAGGTAATTGAAATCATTAAAAGCTATGCGAAAGTAATTTAATATCTACAATGAATATTCTTGTCGTAAACGTAAAAAAGATATTAATTCTACGATTATAAAAAATTAAACTGGCAATTATTCAGAAATATATTATAAAATTATTGCTCTCAAATCTACTCTAATCATATATAGTCCTTCCTAATGATTCTGAGAAGTATCCATTAAACCATTAACTATCGAACACAAATAAAAAAACATGCTATCTTTTTTTAATGTCCATTCTCACACATATAAATGCAATCTATGAGAGAAAGAGAGAGCCACTCACCTGAGGTGATGCGTAGCGTTGAGGATCCAGAAGAGCAAGAGCGCACGGTACAAGTGCTTCAAGAGACCTGTGGTCAGCGAGCGGTGATGCATGGTCATCGCCGGAGATGCCGCATCCTCCCAACCCGACCGACGGCCGATAACCAACCCGATGATGGAGAGTCCAGAGGGTTGATAAGGACAACCTCAGGTAACCTCAGAGGTGCTCGCGCGACTCGTCTCGACCACCCTTTTGGACGCAGACGATACGCCGCACAACCGCTCATTGGTCGACCGGACCTCTGCCGGCAGGTACAGAACGAGAGGGGGTGCACCCCCTTCCACTAGGTGAAGTATCGTCTGGAGAGGATGAAAGTGGAAGTGTTTTCCGTTTGGGTCATCTCATTAACGGTCGAGTACATTTTCTGAAAGGGTAATTAGAAATTCGTATCAAATCTTCTATTTAATTGTATAGGTATAAGATGAAAAAATTAGTATAAAAATATGCGATAATAATAAGTTAAATTACGTGCAGTGAATAAGGAAATCTGGGTAATAAAAATAAGAAATTTTTATAAAGATATAAAAAAAAAATTTAATTTTTTTTTTAAATCTAGAGATTACTTTTTTTGAGTTATGGAAAGAGGATGATGATAAGAAAACATGGTCCAATAATTTAAACATCTAAAATTATAACGTTTTCCTAAATTTCAACGTTTGTATAATCCCGTCTGAAATCATGCAAAGAATGGATAAATCACAATTAAGCTTGCTTTAAAATAATTCAACTTGATTTTATATGCTTTTGATAATTTATATATATCTATTATATTTAGTTTAAAATTTAATACAAAAAATTACTAATCTTTTTCAAGACAATAATCTAAGACGAATCACTTTTTAAAAATTAATGGAATAAAATATAATAAAATATCTGTAACGAAATTCTTCATTGAACTTTTGATAACTGTTTTCTGTCAGTCACTTTTAATAAAAGTTTAAATGTTTAAATGATCAATGTCTAATGATTTTTTCAGCAACGAGTAAAATTAATTTTTAGCCTACATTAAAATTGTACAAAAAATTACTATTTAATAAATAATAACAAATTAAATAAGCTTCCATGACTTAAACTTTAACTACTTTTTCTCCATTTATTTTACTGTAAGATTAAATTTAACAACAAAAATAAATTTTTTTTAAAATTTTTTTTTTACTATATTAAAATTTTTATGTTAGTTAAATAAATAAAACAAGAAAAATTATTTAAAAATAAATTACTAAAACAAATAAAAATTATTTAAAAATTTATTATTAATTTTAATAATTTCTGCTGGTCACTTTTAATCCAGCACTTATAAATACTGTTTAACATGCATTTTTATATCTATCTAGAGATAGATAGATATATAAATCAAATAGATTACAAAAGCATACGAAAAAAATTATAGCATTGAAAGTAAAGAGAGTAAAAATAAAAAAAAAAATTTAAAAAAAGTGAAATGAAATGTTTCTCTTATCTATATCTCATCTGCTCTCCTTTAATATGTAAATCAGATCAACTTCAAGATCTTTCCAAATAAATTCGTAGAAAGTTGTCAAGTCGCCTTTTAAATTAGAAAACAATGAAGAACGTATAAAATTGTATCCCACAATGAACAGGCAATAACAGTTAAACTGAAATGACAGCATTGATCTTGAAGTTACATTTCATTTTTATTATTTCTCAAAGATAGATCTAGTGAAACTGATCCAAATAATGAAACAGGTTTCGCAAACGAAGCTTAGAATCAGGGCAGAGTTACGACATATCAAATGTATATTTCAATGCGTACTGCTTTCGAAATGACATACGGATATTATCTCTCAAGGATCCTTCTTTGTTTACAGTTAATAAAAAATCTCAAATGAACGTAGCATTAGGGCTTAATAGAAAAGTAATAAAAATAGAAATGATTAGTATCAATTACGTCGATGATACTTTGAGATATAAATGAAATCAAGGTGTACAAATAAACAAATTCTACTGTATTTAAATTTCATTTAATGCCTTTTTTTTAAATTTCTGAAAGTTTTCTCTAATAAATGAATATTTTCATTTTGTTGAGAAAAATCTAATGTTATATTATTAAAACCTATAGTAATTTTTTCTTATCATTAAATACATTAAACTTTAATTACTGAATTGTTTCACCTATATGCAAAAAATATCTATTACTTTTTTTTTTTTTAAATTAATATAATTAGTATTTTAACTATAAAAATATAGATTACAATCATGACTGAAAGCTCGTGTAGCAGTTTAAAAATATATTTGTTATTTAAAGTTGATTTATTGTTAGAAATATATTATTTATCGTTTTATAGAAAATTTTATTCTATAAATATATTAGCATATGCTACAAATAAATAAATTGGAAGTTAAAAATTAATTTAAAATATTTAAAAAAAAATTATGAGGGAAAAAATAAAATATTTAAAATTAAAAATACTGTGCAATTAAAATAAAACTGTCAAATTGTTCACAGTTGAAACTTTCACTAATTTACGAACAAATCAAAATCTACTTTAAATTCCTAAATGAACAACTACGGTTTCTTGATAAATTAAACCATACCAAATACAATAAAAGTTGTTAAGGTGCACAATCTTATCATGAAACTAAAGAGTTTATCTATATTCGTGGATATTGTTGCGCCACTTCTGCTATTAAATATTTTATTAATGCAATTTTTGCATTGATCCTATGTAACAAATGACCCTGTCTTGTTTTTGCTTCATTGTCAATTAACAGTTTCTGTATAATTCTAAGAGTCAGTGGTGAAATAAAATCATCATTCTAAGTGCCATTAAAGTATTCTTAAAATTTCAATGTGTTTTGTATCGTTGATATAATGCGTTTCTATTTTAAAAGTCGAAATCCTTTTCTATAGGGCACATGTTAACAGAAGGAACTAAACTATTCACGGATTTCGTGTCAGTCAATAAGACATTTTTATGCTCTTAGCATTACTGGTTGACATAATATCATTATAAATATATGCTGCATCACTGTTTTTCTTACATTGGCCCTCGAAAATAAAGATATACATAAATATTTCAATATAAAATAAATTTGTCACTAAAAACAACAAATAGTTCAATTATTGTGTGAATTGGCTGAAACAACACTTCTATGCCACTGTAGTTCATTATAGAAAGCATTTTGTATCTTACAAATACGACAATAATTTATTTTCATTTTTATCATTTATATTAAACATTGTTTCGAATAGGTATTTTAAAAATTATGAATAATCAAGAAACAGTATTGAACTGCATTTAGTAAAATGCCTTGATAATCATGTTATTTTCTAAAATATAATTTAATTTTTTTAATATCACTGAAGACAGTAGAGTGTGCAAACCATTAATTATATTACCCATTACCAATATTAAACATACAAAAAAATTTCCAAATTATAATTTTTTTTGTTTAGAAGATAATTAAATAATTTTGAAAGAAATTCCTGTAAATATCTATCGTCAAGCTAACATTTATATTTTGAATAAAAAAAACAGTTTTGTACTTTTTAAATTTCACTTTACCATTTTATATTTGTACGGCTAATAGACATCGAGGAAATGCTGAGTTTGAAGGAAACAAAATTTTTAGAATAAATTAGTAATAATTTTTTTTTTCGGCCTGAGGGTCAATTGGCTAGTGCTCTGATCTTTGGTTCCACAGACTTCAAGTTCCAATTTTGGCGGTAGCATAGATATTTGTTATTGGTTTTGAATCCACATGAAATTCTAGGACCCAGTCTAGTCAATTAGCCTAAAGTATGCAAAAAAAATGACCGTAAACCGACAAACCAAACAATTCTTTAACTCTTTCATATAATTTGAATTAGTGTGAAACAATATATCTGCACTAAGCATTTTTATTTTTAAAATGATGAAATATATATATATTCCTAACTTCAACATTAAGCTACATTAGTAGGTTAAAAATTTATACTCGATGACTGGCTTTCAATAGTTTGATCCCAACAATATATCAACAATATTTATTCATGTTTTAGGGAGGGTTTACAAACGGTAGATACACTATTGATATTGTATTGGTACAATATTATTTATAACAATAATACTAATTTTTATTTCGTTTAATTTATTCTGTTTAGTTTCACACAATATTAATTACTATGTAAAGCGTAATTTAACAAATAATGAAACAGAAACAACAGAAAATTCTATTGATTTTTTGTGTCAACCAAATACGTGACAGTTTATTTTAATTAATAATTTATTAATATAAACTTGTGTGTTTAATAATGTTTCGAACTAAAATTCTTTGTGAAATAGAAATTATATTTATTTTTTGAATTAAAAAAGCGTATGCATAAACGTCGGAAAATTCATACACAAATATTGGAGTATATCTTGCATTATTGTGACGTAAAATCAAATTAAATCTTAATCGTTCCTACTTTTATCTTACTTATTACCTGTGTCACTTCTCTTACTTACTTATCCAGACAAAATTACCAAAACGGAGGAAGGAAGGAGTACTACAGGGAAATAATTTGCTTTATTTCTTTTAGTGAACAGGGTCGTTAAGTCATATAAAATCAAGTCACAAAAATAAGTAAAAAGGAAGGCTTCCTAGATTGTGCATGTTGTCAGAGGATTTTCGAATCTGTCTCCACCTCGGAAGTCACAATCCACCACTTAGTGCGATTAGCTAACTAATCATCAATTCGGTAGCTAACAACAACAAAAATGGAATACGGTTTGATGACCTTTTGCTTACACTTAAACTGACATGCAGAATGCGTTGCGGAGAAAATTAACAAGACCCTCATCTTAAAGAGCCATCTTCGATCGTCAGTGCCATTTTTACTTCCGGTAAGCAAAGAAAAGAAAATGCTAGTTTGAGAATAGCGTGTTCTTTCTGAGCAAATGGAGTCCGTCATTATGGCAGAACGATGTGTATTTAAATCTCTTTTTTTACCCCTTGCAAATTTTGCCAAAAGAAAAATAAGTAAATAAATAAATAAAAATGTAAATGTAAAAAGGAAGGAGGAGGAACAATAAGCTAGTTTGGGGATGTTCAGTTCTATGGAGTTTCCTTCATGTAGCTATAAAGGTGACCTTTCACATGATTTTTGGGTGAGAATGTTCCTCCCCAGAAATGAACCATTCTTATAAATAATTCATGTCCCTAGCGTAAATCCTTTTGATGGCTTCATGATGACAGAGATTACTGTCAGCGAAGACTACAACTTCTAAGAAAAATGCGAAAATAAATAGGGTGACAAAAGATGATGTGAACTAACATCTTTATTAGGGAGAACAGCTACTGCTACTTTCCATTAACTTTAAATAACGTTGAATAAACATAAGATACTAAATTACTGAGGATTCCACCATATTATGAAAATGTTGTAGTATACTTACTTCAATAAATAATGAATTGAAAGATATTTTCATTAATGAGACTGCTATCAATGTAATGTTTGTTTGACTTTTGTTTTAATGAAATATCATTAAAAACGTTTTTCTATTAACATATTTCTGTTAAATGAAAAGCAGTAATATACAACTTTAATGTAATTCTAAATTCTGTAGTCAAAAGAAAGCTTCCAACAGCTTCTCTATTGTAAATAGTAGCTAATTATATTGTAAATAGTAGCTAATTATACTCATTTTACAAATAATTTGAAAATATTTTTAATTTATATTAAATTACATTGATGAGCTAAATAAATATCAATAAATAAAAAAAGTTATATCTTTAATTTGAATTAATTGTTTCATTTAAAAGTAATAGAGGGGGACAAAAGATGATGTGAACGAACATCTTTATTAAGGAGAACAGCTACTGCTACTTTCAATTAACATTAAATAACGTTGAATAAAGATAAGATATTAAATTACTAGGGATTCCACCATATTATGAAAATGATGTAGTAGATATACTACAATAAATAATGAATTGAAAGATATTTTCACTAATTAAATTGCTATCAATGTAATGCTTGTTTGACTTTGTTTTAATCAAATATGATTAAAGTATTTTCTATTAAAATATTTCTGTTAAATTAAAAGTAGTAATATACAACTTTAATGCAATTCTAAATTCTGTAGTCAATAATAAATTCATTTTTTTTTCCCAGCAGCTTCTGTATTGAAAATATTAGCTACTTATATATAAATTTCTCAAATAACTTGAAAATAATTGTAGTTAATATTAAACTACTTTGATGAGTTAAATAAATATCAATAAATAAAAAAAAATTGAATCATTAATTTGAAATTTTTAAGTTAATTAATTAATTTTTCATTTAAAAGTATTTTATAATAAACTATAAACTCACACAAATGCTTATTTTACTTATTATTATATTTCGAATTATATATTTCTCAAATTGAAATAAAAAAATGGCGATAACACACAAAACCACAAACCACAAGAAATATTATTTTTATTTATAATGAATTCAAAAGTATTTTCAATGCCGTCAAAGATTAGAGTATGTTTTCATAATAACAAGCAGCAATTTAATTTCCCTAATTATATAATTGAACTTCATAATATTTATAGTTCATTGAAAATTATTCTAATAAATCAATTTTTAACTGTCATTAATTCTTAATTATTATTAAATATAATTTAAATAATAATTAAGATTCCTAATTTCAAACTGAAAGATGTTTTAATTATTTTTTATTTCAATAAAAACTAAATGTTTACAAAAAAAAAGAATTCTTACTTTATGCTCTTAATGTCCAAAATCCAATAGAAGAAGCACATAATAAGATGGAATTCCGCGTAGTTAATAAAAGAAAAATATTCTCGCCTGATTTCATAAACAATCTCAATAAAAAATCACAAATTTGTATCTTGTTTTTAAATTTTTTACATTGTAATGATTCAATAATGCAAACACCATTCCTATTCACTCTCACAAAGTTAAAGAAATTATTAAAGTTCTAAATATTTGACAGACGATAAGTTGAGTAGTTCGTTACTGAATGTAACCAAACTCAGTCTTTTCTGAAAGTAACAGAATTTAAATAAAAAAATAAATAAACGCCAAACGATAATTTCAGTGGAATTAAACAAAGTTAGATAATTAACTATGCAAATAAATTTAGATTTCAGTAAATTTGGTATTTCACTTCGTAAATTTGGAAACAAACAGCGAAGCAATAATCATAGAATTTTATCTTTTTTTTTTTTTTTCATTTTATGCTTAATTTAAATTTTCTAATGGTGGCAATAATTTTTACCTGTTACGTAGGCAGAAATATAAATAACACTTGTCTAACAGAAAAATGAAATTGAAATTGATTTATTATACTTATTTTATTCACAATATTTGAAGTATTTCCGAAAAATAAAATTCCAATTTGATATTTAACAATCGAAATTCGGTAAATTTGTTCGATTATTTATAAAATAAATAGGAAATTGATTTTGATTTTATTTCATAAAACAAGTAATATAAAAAAAATTTTAAATCAATTTCTGCTTTTTTTTTTTTTTACTATATTGCAGAAAGTCCTTTATAAATAATTTTCATTCATTTTTTTAAGTTCATCTATTGGTAGATATATGCAACTTAAATCTAAAAAAAACTAAAATTAATTAATTAAATTTAATTACTGAAATAATATTTGAAAAAGCTGTATTAACATTCAGTGTCATCCACTACAAGTTCAAAAAAATGTATTTGAAACTTGAGTGAATGAATAAAAAAAGTATTTTATTAACGATTCAAAATTTGATAGGACATTCAATATATATATTAACAATTCAATATATATATAGGGAGAGTGTGAGCTAATAGAAAGAATTGAAAGAAATAAAGAACTTTATTATAGAATATGTTATAAATTGTAACATATTTTAAATGCATTGAGCTATTATTATAATCCATTTGAAATTACATATTAAGAATAAATAGATATTTATTCTTAGTGCCTCTAAATATTTTGCGCATGCATCTGACTCTCGTTATAATTTAAAAAAATGCAGACTATATATTTTACAGAAATATATATATAAATAATTTTTTGTTAAACTTTTGAAAGATTTCGACACAAAAAGAAATCTTAATTATTCCATTTTGTACAGTACGGTGTATTATGTATATATTAATTTTTCCAATTTTAAAAATTACAAAAGAATATTTTTAAACCTAAATAAATCTTACACAATTTTTCGTATTATTTTGACTCGTATCAGAAATACTTCTACAAACAGAGTTTGTCATATTAAATAGAATCGTTAGTTTATAATACTCAATCCTTTTCTATGTATTGTTTATTTTCATAATTAGAATACTAACTAATCGTTAGTGCAGGGCTGTGTTGACTCTGGATCAGTGTTGTCGGAGACTTCACTTTCTGTTCAGATAATTTCCTCATTTACGACGCACTGTTCGTTTGTTTCTTCCTCACTCTTAAAAGTATTGACTTATTTTAGATAATTTTGACTTTTATTGACTGTTTTTTCCTTCTAATTCCATCTTTCCTTTTCGTTTTTTACTTCCATTAAGATAATTTCTATTACTAGTCATGTTATTGCCCAATTTCCACAATCAACTAATTAACTTTACGATTGTTCGGGGATCCGATATAACAAAACGTGACGCGGGGTGGATCTGCGAAACAAGGGATTTCCCCGCTTTTAGGAAGGAAATCTCTGACTTGCCATCTGGGTTCCCACTTTTAATTTTGTAAACACTTATTCAAGAATCAGGAGAAATCTATAACAAGTGAATTTAAAAATGTCCCAGTGGCACCTGGATGACAGAGAGAATTCCCAATTTTTTATTTTGTAAGTACCTATTCACGAACAAGAAATTGGTGAAGTCCCTAGCATCGGGATTGCCCGTGTGTAACTATTTCCATTACTTTACTACCAGAATCGATATATTTTTCGTAAAAATGAATTACGTTCAAAATCTTGATACACATTTTTTGTAATTTATCACTTTAGCGACTTAATTTATTAAATACAGTATTAATAAATTTTACTTTATTTTGTAATAATAAATGCCAGGTCTATCCTGTTATCCTAGCATCTCTGCTCGGGCAGGAACCCGTGGCGTTTTTACCCGTCTTGCTACCCAATTGCCAATGAAGTACACCACATACTTCACAAATCTATGATTAATGTTGATTCCGTTCACATCACGAAAAAAAATAATAGTACTTAATTCAAAATAAACAAGATTTTAAATCGTCTAATATATTTTAAATGCACATAAACATACGTTGATGCAAGAGAATCAGTCCCAAGGATAGCAGATATGTGAAGATTCTTTCGCACACATGGAAATTCGTATGTGCAATTCTTACATGAGAAACGCGATTCTTATGTGCTTACATGTGAGAAACGGTGATTACAACACCACAAAGGGCACATATAAAAATGGTAGTTATTTACTTATCATCATCGCGTCGTATGTATATATATATACATATATATTGTATATACTAACCTCTTATATATCCTCTATATATACTTGTTGCAAACTTATGTACATTGTCTTGATGCCGGTTTTTAAAAATAACGGCTTGTGTATTTTATGATAAATATAAATTTTCAATAAACTTTTGTGAATATACTATATTACGCTGAAACGTTTCAACGACGTTAAGAACATTTGTAATTGCAGTTGAAAACTAAAAACTCATATAAAGTGAATACATGTTTTCCTTTTCAAAAATGAGTTAATAATAAATCATTCAAGATTTTTGATATTATTTATTATTACTATAGTTTTACTTTAGCTTTTTAACTAATGTAAATTATTTGTTAAATACTAATCTTCTCTAATAAGAATTTTAAAAAATACTAATCGGTTTTTTTTATTAATGAACTTTAGCCAGTTTCATTAATTACTTTAGCCAGTTCATCAATGAAGTTGTTAAAAACCTATTAAATTATTATTTTGCTGCATCATTTTAAAATAAAACATCAAAATAATTTAAATGAATAAATAATAATTATGAAATTTTTTTTTTTATGTTTTCATGAAATTTATGATGGATATGAATTATATTTGTAGTATGTTATGATATTATATAATGATAAAAAGGCAGCTATATCATTCTCAATAATTGCTATGTTGAAGTAATTAGAATATACGATTGTTTTTGATTTAAATAATTTCCATTTTGTCATTAGTTTTCACGACTGTAAAGGATAATCAATCTTTGTCGTTTCATCAATCTGTTTAATGATCAAAGAATACACTTAAAGTAATTGGTGATTCCCAACGAACTCAATTACATTAACAGGTAATGAAGTCCTCAAATGCATTAAGCTAATGTAAACGGTGAGATTAAATTTTAAATTACTACTTAAAGCATCATCACAAGAGTAATGCTTGTTTATTAAGAGTCACTTAACTGATAATTAAGAAATATAAAGATCGTTAATTTACCATCATTGGCATTTTTAGCAATTAAACTCATTAAAAACGCCATGTATCTGTGAGAAAAAAAGAATTTGCAAACCATTTTATCACTCTTTTTCGATCCTGAATTATTAGCAAATAGCTATCATTAATTACTATATTTTTTATATAAAAGTTTCTGCAAAGCCCAATATTTCTTTTATTCTTATATTCTGCATTCTTCTGATAGGAGCTAATGATAAATATGGCTTTTTTTCGAAATTATAATCGGAATATTATTTTTTATTTTCAATATAAAAAATGATTAACGTTGATTTAAAAATTGATGACAGCAAAAATAAAGGCTTTTCATTCCAGCATATAAGTATAAGAAGTAATGAATAAAATTTATCTAATTTATGTATACTAAGTACTTGATAAAAATCTGGGTATATAATTATAAAGGTTAATAGAGGGAACCAAAGTAAACGTTTCTTAGAATAAGATATAAGTATACAAAAGAGGTTCACGTTTAAGCACATGTGATTAAGAACTATATGAAAGATGAAATTACAGACATAGCAATTGAAATACAACAAAATTTTGTTGATTATTGTTCTATAAATTCTCTCCAGATCGACCATCATCTAACACTAACTGCAAATCGTTTATGCATTAATCACCCTGTATTGTGAATTTAACTTTATTCTCGATTTTCTATCGGTTATTGGCATTAGTATAATTACCTGATAACTACTACATGTCAAACTAGGCTTTTATTAATCGAATATTGTCGAATTGCGGAATATTATGAAGGAAAAAATGCAATTTTATTTTTATGTTTGAAATGGAAGAAAAGTTTTACCTGAAACTCACCGGTATCTTATAGGGCATTATGGGAAACATACAGCAACTGTAAGTGCTTGTCAAAAATGGTTTAAATTTTTTTAAAGACGGCAATTTCGACATACAAGTTAAAGAGCACCTGGTCAGAGTCGAAAAAAACATGGATTGCTAAGCTTGATTAAATCCTAAAATTGAAGTGTTTGAACCGAGAACAAAAAACGCCCGTATATTTGTAAATAAGCAACATAGTTATTTTCTACATGACGGCATTCAGACACGTTTTGTCAAAAACTATTTGGAAATGCTTCTCTAGGAAGTCCTACTCCTTTCTCCCACACCATATTCCCCAGACATTTATTCTTATTATTACCACTTGTTACGATAAATGACGCATAGCCTATCTGTATAATATTTACGTCTTTTGAAGTTATGAAAAATTTGCTTGGTTTGAGAATAGCCTCAAAAGAAGATTCGTTCTTTCGCAGAGAAATTCGCTTTTGCCAATGAAATGGGAAAGTGCAGCATAATATTTAGTAATAAACAGCATTTTATTGATGTATTAATTAATTATTAATGAAATAAATGCCTAATTTGATAAACAAAACTTGTGTAATAAGTTTAATACTTAAAATACCAAGCATATCCCGAACTTTCAGCAATAGACAGTCTGGCAATGACATCTTTCTTGGAGTATAAGGAAGTATTGTGGCATCCCTTCATGAGCCATCACAAATAAATTCAATTATTAAAACTGAGAATTTTGTTAACCAAGAAGTCAGGTTACCTTAACCAATTCAACGCATTCAGTTATTTCTTTGACAATGCAGGCTTACCATCTCACTGACATCTCGAGGCTGGAACTGAAGATAAATTTTTAATGACTTTTACATAAATTAAAGCATGTTATTTCGCTCCTGTTAGTTTATTTAAGTTGAAATATATATTATATTCTTTATCCCGAACTTTCAGCAATAGACAGTCTGGCAAACATCTTTCTTGGAGTATATGGAAGTTATTTTATTTTCAATTATTAAAACTGTTGAAATATATATTATATTCTCGAGGCTTGAACTGAAGTTAAATTTTTGCACAGATGTGCTTAACTGAAGTTAAATTTTTGCTTTTTATAAATTAAATCATGGTTAGTTTATTTAAGAAATATATATTATATTCATTAAGTGGTTAAGAAAATTGACGTTGTACATGAATAGAATTTTGAATTTAATATTAAACTAATAAAGTTTAAAAGAAACCGCAATCATAAATTTTATAAATATAAAGATAATGTTTATATTTTATCACGAATGTTGTAGAAAGCCACTTTTACTATATGATTGTTGAATATAAGTTTTTAATAAAATACAATTATATTTCTGCGTTGTAATTCGTTCAGTAAAATTTTTTGACAAAGATATAAACGTCAAAGGTTTTAAAAAACAATTTTTCTATCATTTAAAAAAATTATAATAATACATGTGAACATACTTATTTAATACGTCCAATTTTTCACCCTTCATTTACATGTAAGTAAATTAACGTCTTACACGTATCTCTTTATTAAAGTAAGAATATAAGAATACCACGTTTAAAAATTGACACGCAATATGCTACTTATTATGCCACCAAAAAAAAAAAAAACCATATTTTTGAAACTTTCCACGAGTGAAAAATATTTCATCAATCACCTAAAATTTATTCCTCCTACATGGTTTATTAAACTTCAAGTAATTTAGTTTCAAACAAATACTTACACTTATCATTAAAACTCCAATCCACTGAAAAAATGATGGTATACAAGTTAAAAGTCTCTTTGCTTATCCACTCATATATAATACGTTCTTGCTTTAGCAACATATTAGGAAGAAGCAGTATATTAGTCTTGGTCCATAAATTACATACTTTCGCTTACCTAAAAACGAGTTTTAAATACTCGGTAGCCTCTAATTACTAGAATCAAAAGCTCTTAGGCGCAGGGATGCTAATAGCAACTTTCTTTCAATGAAAAGCTTCTTTTGCCGAAACAGTTTCGATTTAAATATACCCAGAAATGTATCTAATATGTATCATTACCCGATAGCGTATAAGCTGTTGTACTCAGTAATTTTTTTTTTTTTTTTTTTTTTTTGGGCAAATGCAAGTTAACACGCATATAAAATGAATCCCAGTGGAAAAGATGGTCAGAAGAGAAAATGATTTTTTATTGTAAAAATGCTTTAACATTTTTAACATGTGTTTTATATTAACTTTAATACATATTCAGTAAAAGGAACAAGAATATTTGATTTATATATAAAAAATATTCCCTCCTCTATTTATTTCTTTTTATGTATTCTATGTAGCAATATCTTTTGAAAGAAATTATATTTTAAATAAAAGCTCAATTTAATTAATAACCCAGTAAAATTTCTGTCAGAAATGATTTCAAGAAAAATGGACTTGGTGTATATTTCTAGGGTTCCTGATATTCTGTACTCAAAACTACAGGAAAACTTTCACTTTGCATATCTGCACAAAAAGCAGTTGACCCAATCTACAGTATTAAATTTTAAAACGAACTAAAGGAAAAAAAATTGAGAGGGTTTGAACACGATCGAGCTCCATCCTTCATTCAAGTCCTTCAGAATTTTAGATCAATAAAAAATTAGTATGTTTATTTGAAACGTATAGTTAACGATATACTACTTTATGTTTGTTGGAATTTGTCAGTTTTACAACGCGACGTTAGGTGACGCTGCTAGTGTTATAAAAACCGGTTTTCCTCCTGGACTTCCAGATGGAAAACCGGTCCTCCAGTTTAGTTTAATTTCTCACTCAATAGTCATCTTGAGCACACTTCAGGCTAATTAGACCGGGATCTACAGTTTCACGTGGTCCACTAACAAACTTTCATGCCACCTCCAGAATTCGAACCTGAAGCCTGTGGTTCCAAAGGCCAGAGCGTTAGCCGCCATCAGCCCGCGTTACCACCGGTCGGTTAAGATAAACCCTGTATATATTATTTCTAATAACTGTATATAAATAAATGAAACTTCAAAAAATATCTGAATTGATTGTAAAATATTTCTTGAACCAAACTCTGGCGGCTAATAAGACAAATTGAACTGTCGTACGAAAGAAACCAAAATAGTCTTAGTGACAATGTTAAAGTTCCATTTCAGAAGAAAAAAAAAAAAAAGCGCTTAGTTATTGTGAGTATTAATTTTAAAGCAGAAGAAAATTTTAAATTCGATACTAATTAAAATTTTAAAAATTTTTTAATGCTAAACATATTCCATTCCTTCATGTTCACTACCATTCCATGTCATTATGTGGAAGATTTATTAATAGTTATATTATAATAAACTGATTGACATTAGAAAATTGTGTTCAAGTGTTTTCAGTTATTGAACAATTACCAACTATTCCCACGCATTAGAACTCAAATTCAAAATTTCCTGTAGATACGGTAGGTGTCCAACACTAAGTAGTTTAGAATGGGTTTTAAAATAGTTTCATAAATTGAAGAATAATTTGGAAAAAAAGAGAAAAAAATTAAGAGTAAATAACGTAATTCATATATAACTATATATAGGAGGCAGGGATGTTGAGTGAATGTGTTAATGGAAATAAGTTAAAATATTCGATTAACAAACAAGAAGAGAAAAAACAACGTTTATAATAATATGTATGATAGTTCAAGACCCTAAGTAATAGTTTGTAATGAATTGACTATTTTGAATTTATTACTAAAACGTGGGTTACTGTAGAAAATTCATTACTCATTTGGTTACAAGTTTTATTATTACAAATGATGTGAGAGTCCATGCCTATATCTTCCCCATTATTACATCCCACTTCATGGAATATATTAGTCATATGTGATACATATTGTGAAATGATTAATCTATTTAGTTGGACATACTTTTGAAAGAAAAAAATCATCACATTTCTACCCACTGATACAATTTATTAGGAAAGTAATTGCCCTTACAAATATATGACTTGCCCACTTTAAGTATTTCTTTTTCTTTAATAGCATTTAAAAAGCAATGACACTATAAATGCTTTTATGCATATCGTATGCAGCTAAATTTCATTCTTTTCCTGTCTTCAAGATTCAATAGTTTGTTTCTGTCATACTATCAATATTTACTTTTAATATATGCTTAAAATAGAAAATATGGTAAAATTCAGCTGTAATGTGCTGATATGCATGAAATTCCAGCATAATAAATTCAAAATTAAATCAATGACTATATGTTTAAGTATATTTTAAAAAATGAATTTTTAGTAATGTCCTCTAAAAAAAAACAATATCTCTTGGCAAGTCTTTTGGTGCATATTTCCAATGCATTAAGAGTTCTGTCAACTTAAATAAACTATTTTTCCAGATGGGAACTCTTCAATGGGACTTTAACTATTTCGTATCTTGAACATAAATCTCATTTTTTATTCATTGTATTCAATTCGTAGATGTTCAGGAATATTCGAAAAACAAAAGTATAAAATAGTGTGCAGCTCTCTGCAGATAAGAAAATTCTTAAGCTAAGATTGAATTTAGACTGATTTTAAACAAGCAAATGGGGCAATTTAAAATTTCTCCAACAACTATGTGTCATTTAAATGCTGAAAACTTTAAATATAAATTATTGCAGATTTCATTATGTGATAAACTATTGCATCACGGCAGACTAGCAAAAAACATATATTTCAAAAGTGTATGAATAGATAATATTCATGTATGTATATGATATAATAAATATATCTGTTTTTGCTAGTCAAAATAGATATTTTTATACTGTGAGACAAATTGGTGAATGTGGATTATATTTAAATTGACATTTTACGAAAGGAATGTAATTGTTAAAAATGTTTTTAACTTTCAAATTAAGTTTAAGAACCCCATTGGCATTTTTTACTTGGTAAATATCAATATACATTTTTTTTTAAATACTTATTATATCATATACATACATGAATATTATCTATTCATACACTTTCAATACTTTTCAAGTGTATGAATATAATCTATTATCTATTCAGTATCTAATACTTTGAATTTTTTTAAATTTTATTAAAAGAAATAATAGATAAAAAATAGTCTTTTATAACTATTTGTGCATTTTCATTTAAATAATTTTAATTTTAATTAATTTTTAAATCAATATATATTTTTTTTTTTTTAAAAATATTTAAATAAAAAGGCAAAATAGTTATAAAAGACATTTTATTCTCTATTATTTCTTCTAATAAAAATTTTAAAAAAAATCAATTAAAGCTAACAATTTTAAGTTTATACGATCATTTGTATATGACACTTATGTATATATATATATTTATAATTCATTAAAATTAAAATAGCATTTATATAATAATATTCAGCAAGTGAAAATTAAATTTAAAATGCATGAAATGTAATAACTAGTCTGCGGCTTTTTTTTTTGTTCATTTTTACTTTTAAAATTATTTTATAATTGTATAAGATATAAAATTAATATTAATTTTCATAAGTAGTCCAAATATTTCTTACTAGGGGCCTCCTGTCTTCATTAATAATTCATTTATCAATTTCTACTATAGCAAACCATGAATCAGTTCCAGATAAAAAAAATTCTATGCATTAAAATCTCATAATGACATCACAGATGCTATTTCACATAAATGGAAATATTTTCGTAATTGTAGAATTTAGTTAATGGTGAAAGTTGAGGTTTAGGTTTTGAAAATTAAGCAATTTTTTAAAAAAATATACTGTAGAATTCAGTTCATGAAGAAAGTTGAGGTTTAGGTTTTGAAATTTAAGCAAATTTTTAATGCACTGTAGAATTCAGTTCAAGATAAAAGCTGAGGTTTACGTTTTGAAAATTAAGCAATTTTTTTTAATATACTGTAGAATTCAGTTCACGATGAAATTTGAGGTTTAGGTTTTGAAATTTAAGCAATTTTTTTAATATACTGTAGAATTCAGTTTAAGAGAAAAGTTGAGGTACACATTAAATCAATCAATCAATTTTTTAAAAATGTACTATAGAATTCGGTTCATGAAGAAAGTTGAGGTTAAGGTTTTGACAATTAAACAATTTTTTAAAAAAAATATACCTTAAAAATCTAACATAATTTCTCATTTTTTAAACTAAACTGAAGATTGTAAAATTTTCATGAAATAAACAACAAAAAATAATCTTCCTTGAATTTTTTTCATCATAATATATTAACAAACGTTTATTTTATTACATAGAAAAGTACCTATTTTCGTGACATGTGTGACAGTAACATAAAAGTGAAGTTTTCAGATTTCCAATGTTAAAATAAATCCATTAATTATGTTACATAAGTATTTTATGTAATCATATTTTTTATTATCATCTTCAGGCAAAAAAAGCCTTGAAAGTAGGCCATATATCAGGTCACTAAAAAGAAAAGCGTGAATCCTGTTAATGGCTTACATAAAAATAAAAGTCCTCAATTGTCTTAATAAAAGAACATAAAAGAAAATTGGCCAATACGTTCACTTATTGATACATATTTGTTTTTGGAATTACATCATTAAAACACACAAAAAATAATGGCGATAGTTTTGTTTTATCTATTTGTAACATTTATGCCAAAGTTATTAATTATTTTATAACATTCATTATGGGGTTATAAAAATGTAGAATATTGCAAATCCTATGTCTGACATTAAAGAAAACAGAGGAAATCTCGTAATACGTTTCTTTCGATAATTATTATGACTTAATCATTGTTAACATTTTTAAATGGTTTTTTTTTTTCAGTGTTTATATGTTTCTAGATATCCATAGATATTTTCCTTTAAATAAACAAATTAAAGTTAAATTAAAACAAAAAAAAATTCTTTTTTTTGAAGCATATTCTCATTACTGAATCCCATACTAAATTATCTTTCTTAAAATAGAAATTTTGAAATTGTGTTATGACTAACAATTACGTAAAAATAACAAAATTTATGCTCATAGTTTAACTGTCACATTAAAAAAAAATTATGATATGAAGTGTTTTATTAACGACATGTTTAAACAATTCCTCAAATTCTTTATTTAAATAAGTTAGATTATTTTTGACTTCGAAATTAATTTATTATTACCACTAAGACGTTACTTAAATAAAAAAGAATTGTTTTAAATATTTATGGTTAATTACAGTAATATTTTAACAATATTGTATTAATTTTTTCACAATGGGAGGAAACGGATTATTTTTTATTGATTTTTTATTTATGAGGGACTATTTTTTTTCAAGGTTATTAAGAAAGAACTGGGAAAAGAAAGAAATTTTAAGTTGAAGTAGGAATTTTCTTTATTTGTCATTAAAAGTGCCATAATATTATGATATTTCTTAATTTTCTATTCCTTCTATTAGCTCACACTATCCCTATATATATCTTGTTTAAATTTTTAATCGCTAATAAAATACTTTTTATTCATCCACTCAAGTTCAAATACATTTTTTTGAACTTGTAGTGGATGACACTGGATGTTAATACATTTTTTCAAATATTAATTCATTAATTGAATTGAATTAATTAATTTTAGTTTTTCTTAGATTTAAGGTGCATATCAATAGATGGCCTACCAATAGATGGCGCCAGATAAACTTAAAAAAAACTGAATGACAATTATGTATAAAGAACATTCTACATTATAGTGAAAAAAAGTAGAATTATTTAAGTCAATTCCTATTTTTAGGAATTATTTAAGTCAATTACTACTAAAAAAATTTTTTTTTTATATTACTTGTCACGTTATAAGGATTACTTAATAATTCATATCTTGTAACATTTCAATTTGTTATTTTCGTAACTTGTTTACAAAAAAAACAAACCATTGGCGAACCTATACTTGCACTTTGTAGTAGCCTAAATTGTTAAAACATGTTGTCACAATCACCTTACAGTCATTTCATTTCTGAAGGCGACGATTGCGGCAATAAGCAGATTTAAACATGAGCTGTCCTGCTCTCTAGATACTCACGTTTTCTCTTGGCTAAATATATATTGGCTATAAACAAAATCCACGCGCTTTAAGAAGATAAAGCATACTTTAACGTAAAAATATCTTCTTATTTTGTGTTCATAAATCATCTTGAAAACAAATAAAATAAAAAAAAATTTTAAGTAAATTTCTATTTTTTTTTTCACTATATTGCAGAAAGTCCTTCATAAATAATTTTCATTCATTTTTTTTAAGTTAGAAAAATTCTCTCTCTCTCTCTCACATATATACTTTCCATCTCTCTCACTAATTTATTCACATGTTTCATTTTCCATTTTGTTCCCCTCCTTGAACTCAGACTAGAACTCAGAATGAAAAAGAATCTGAAAAGAGATTTTTTTACAGCGATCTACACGCTTCGCCACTGACGGCATTTATTCCTAAATTTATATCCTGCTAAATATCTTGTATAAGAGAAATTTTTTTCTCCCACATAAAACTAAAATTTATTAATTAAGTTTAATGAATGAATTAATACTTCAGAAAACTGTATTAACATCAAGTGTCATCCCCTACAAGTTAAAAAATTTTTTTAACTAAACGTAAAAAACGTATTGTATTAACGATTGAAAATTTGACCAAGATATATATAGGGAGAGTGTGAACTAATAGTAGAAACTGAAAAAAAGAATCCATCATAAACCTACTTCTGACGTAAAAAAAATATAATATTGTTTTATTGTTTAAAATATTACTATAATTAACCATAAATAATTAATTTTTACAATATATAAATCTTGTTTAGTTGTTTGGGTTTTTCAGACTTTTACGGTATTTATCTGTATCACAGATTTAATATATCATCGATTAATTTTAGTATCACTATCTTCGATTTATGTAGAACAAAAATTTCTTGCAGTATTACTTAGATATTCAAAATGAAGACACTAAGAACACTGCTAATTTTTCTAAAAATTTAATGAAATTTGAAGGATTACGAATTTATGTAATACAACCACAATTGTAAGATTGAATTATAATTATTAGGTATTAAATTTAGGAAATTTCTTACTAGAAAAAAATCTAATTGTATGTGCCATTTCATGTTCTTTATTAAGAGTAATACTGTAACCGTGCATCCTCTTACGCACTGGCAAGAGCGACCCCTGTTGTGTACACGAGAAATGGTCAGTAAGTCTCGAGACTCTCACCCGAGAGGGAAGTATGGCGCAATCATGCGCTTCTGTCAAGAAAGATTTAGTTTATAGTCTCTCAGCTCCAGCGAAAATGTATTTAACACTAACCTACGTAGTAGTTAGCCTATAGACTCTCTTACCCGGAGAGGAAGTATCTTTCGTGCCCATCGCGCATACCTGAATATCTGGTTTTCGGCTTAGAAGTGGAATCCTTCCACGAATCTATAATTATATGTCTTTAAATATGTTAAATATTGTCTGTCGTTAATTACTATATATGTGTGTGGTATTTGAGAGTGTGTAAATACATCTGTGAGTTTTCCAACCTATGCCTCTAATATCTCAACCCAACCCCACCCAATACAATCTGTTTACCCAACCTGCACACTACAATACCTTATTAGTTCAATTTCTACTACTACAAACCATATAGTCAAATATTTTCAAAGCGACGGGGTTGAGACCATTGTAATGCTTTTAACCTCCTAACTTATATATAATATACATAAAAATAAAGATATGGTTTAATGCAAAACTTTGATAATGACAGCAGTAAGTCGTGAGATTCTCAATAACTATTAATCACTTGATAATTAAAATGTTTATTCGGAAACCCGTCAGTAAATATAAATAAGGAAAATAAAATCCATAAAACATGTATCAATAAGTAATATTTGCGGTGCAAATTAATTTCAAATACTTTTATGATATGGTGATTAGTGCCTAAAATTCTTCCAGACTTTTACGACCTTTTTCTTGATCAAAATGATATTAAAACGCTTTTATTACAGTGCCCTGATAAGTTATAAACTTCAGCATTGAAAGCTTTTAAACGCGGAGAATTTTTTGAAGAGGTTAAAAGCATTACAATGTTCCCAACCCCTTTTCGTTTAAAAATTTGTTATCAGATTTGAAAGGTCAAAGCCTAGAAAGTCCTGTTCTGGTGAATTTCTTTTCTTTTTCCTTTCTTTTTTTTCTGTCGTGGCAAACTATGTCTGCGATGAATTTTGTGGTACCATAAAAAATGGATCTAATTACTCTCGTGGCCACCCAATGAGTACATCTTCACCAATGAAGTTGTTCAAGGAGTATTTTATATAATAGGAGAAAATGATCACCGCAGCCCAAGATGACTGTTTTTAACAACGTAATGATATTAGAAAGATTACATGCTTGTTAAAAGATAATTAATAGAAGGATCGTAAAATGACTTCCGGAACAATTAATGTGAAATCGGTAAATTATTTATAAAAAAAGCTCCTTCCTACGCAATGACAAGCGTTCAGGAGAAATGGTCCGTAGGCCTCATGATTCTCACCAGGGAGGAAGTACGGCAAATCACACGCTTCTGTTGAGAAGTGTTTAGTTCCCAGTCTTTGATCCCGAGAGGAAATATATTTAACCAAACTTTGTGTAGTAGTTGGCTTATAGACTCTCACCCGGAGAGGAAGTCTATCTTTGCGCCCCATGCGCGTACTTGAATATCGGGGTTTCGGTTTAGAAGTGGAATCCTTCCACTAATCTATAATTATGTGTCTTTAAATGTATTATTGTCCGTCGTTAATTGTATGTGCGTTGTGTTTGTGCGTATGTAACGTGCCTTTGCCTCAAATATCTTAACCCAACCACACCCAGTTCAATCTGTTTGTCTAACCTACACGCTACCATACCTCCATAGTTCAATTTCTACTACTGCAAACCATCAGCCAAAATATATTTTTAAAGGAACGGGGTTGGGATTATTGTAATGTTCTTAACCTCCTACATAAATATACATGAAAGTAAATATATGGCTTAATATGAAAATTCTATTAAAATGATAGTCGTAAGATTATCTACAACAATTAATCAATCGATAATTAAAATGTTTATTCGAAACCTGTCAGTAAATATAAATAAGGAAAAGAAAATCCATAAAACATGTATCAATAAGTAATATTTTCGGTGCAAATTAATTTCAAATACTTTTATGATATAGTGATTAAATTCCTTCAGGTTTTTACCAGACTTTTACGACTTTTTTTCTTGATCAAAATGATATTAAAACGCTTTTATTACAGTGCCCTGATAAGTTATAAACTTCAGCATTGAAAGCTTTTAAACGAGAAGAATTTTTTGAAGAGGTTAAAAGCATTACAATGTTCCCAACCCCTTTTCGTTTGAAAATTTGTTATCAGATTTGAAAGGTCAAACTCTAGAACGTTCTGGTGAATTTCTTTTCTTTTTCCTCTCTTTTTTTTTCTGTCGTAGCAAGCTATGTCTGCGATGAATTTTGTGGTACCATAAAAAATGGATCTAATTACTTCGTGGCCACCCAATGAGTGCATCTTTACCAATGAAGTTGTTCAAGGAGTATTTTATATAATAGGAGAAAATGATCACCGCAGCCCAAGATGACTGTTTTTAACAACGTAATGATATTAGAAAGATTACATGCTTGTTAAAAAGATAATTAATAGAAGGACCGTAAAATGACTTCCGGAAGAATTAATCTGAAAGCGGAAAATTATTTATTAAGAAAAAAAGTTTTTATCGATATACAAAAGATTTATTTAGGTTAATTTCTTTGTATTCAGTTATCTATTAGGTATATGAAGTTTGTTCTGCTTTTAATTATTTTTTTTTTTTCAAATAAGACATTTAATTTATTCAGAAAATTAATTAATACATCACAATATTGTCAATTGCCGGAGGCTACTTTTTCCCATCTCTCTGACGATAGAAAATATTTCGTTGAAACAACGACCCATCTTTGCAGACTATATAAGAATCAAGCTAATCAAGCCAATTTTTTGCATGTTAAAAATAGATATTTTGTCCAGGCAGTTATGCATCATCTATATCAGGGGTGCCCAACCCGCGGCCCGCCTTGAACATTTTATCAATCAAACGGCCCATGAGATTTATCAAACTTTTACAAAATACATTTATTTTATAATGACCAAAGTATGAAAAACAATGTATTAAAAATACATTATTTGTGCATCCATAAATTTGAAAAATTAATTGCCGAAATTATGAGAAAAAAAAATTAACTTTGATTTTAAATGATATTCTTTTTTTAATGATTTCATTTTTTTTTTACTTCATTTATATTTATATATTTTTTGTGTTATATACTTCTTTACAATGTGCGTTTAGTATCATTATTATTACAATGTCTATGTTTACATATAAGAATAATAGCAAACACAATAATAATAACTCATTGTGTTCCAATTTTTCACTCCAAAAAAATGTCTATAGTGGATTAAAAATCTAATATGGGGATATATAATTTTATATGCTGCCCGCGGTATAATGACGTTTTTCCAAAGTGGCCTGCAAGATCATTTGGGTTGGCAGTCCCTGATCTATATAGACAAATGATAATCGGAAGGAATAGCGTCTAAGGAATAAGGCAGGTGAGGTAGGACTTTCGAGAAGGATTTCCGAATAGATTCTTTGACCATATATCCAAATAATTTATGTAATTCAACTACAAACCCTGATTGAATTATAGTTATTTGATATTGCACTTCGTATATTTCTTAAATATTCTGATGTGTATATGTCATTTGATGTTCTTCATTAAAAGTAATAGTATTTTATAAGTAATATATAAAATTAATAATTTATAAGTAATATATAAAAGTGTAGTGTACAGTTGGG
The DNA here is from genome assembly GCA_021605095.1 of Caerostris extrusa. Taxonomy (NCBI): domain Eukaryota; kingdom Metazoa; phylum Arthropoda; class Arachnida; order Araneae; family Araneidae; genus Caerostris; species Caerostris extrusa. The sequence continues at coordinate 196,042 of BPLR01018021.1, read as the reverse complement.
CAACTGCATCCTAATTGGGTGTGGTAGAGTTGAGATATGATGGCCCATGTTGAAGAACTCACAGCTTTATTAATACACGCACAAACACCACACACACACAATTAGAGGCAAACAATATTTAACATATTTAAAGATATATAATTATAGATTCGAGGAAGGATTCCGCTTAAGTCGAAAACTCGATATTCAGATAAGCGCATGAGGCGCGCAAGATACTTCCCCATATGAGAGTCTATAGGCCAACTGCTATGCAGGGTTGTGTTAAATATATTTCCTCTCGGGGTGATAGACTGTAAACTAAACGTTTCTATCAGAAGCACGTGATTGCACGTACCTTCTTTCTGTGAGAATCTCGGATGTCTACAGAAGGCCACAGGCCACCCCGTGTGAGTAGGAGGAAGCATGGCTGCAAAAGTAATATATATAATAATAATACATTTAAAGTAATGTCTCATTAGTTACGAATAGAGTAGATCATTATTCGCATGTCCCTGGAGAAAATGATATGCATTGTAAACAATGACTTTGACGCAACTTTCCTCGTATTCTTGGAGTATTCTTTTCAATCCTCTGTTCAAACACCTCAAAGTAGAATTGATTATACACTGATATTATTCATATACTTAAATCAAATCAAAATACAAAAATATTATTATTTTAAACAAAATAAATTGTTATAAAAACGAAAAAGATCAGAAAAATATTTTTTTATTTAAAGCATTCCTTCAAAAGCAATTAAAATATCATAAATAAAGTAAATGAATGAAGAAGTATTACAATGTCATAAAATGCCCCTTTATCCAAATAATGCATTATGAAAATTATTGAATTATAAAAATTACATGCTCCATTAATATTATTTCTTCATCATTGGACTATAAACTACAGAGTTCCTGCGTTCCGGTTTTTTTGACGTGCACTATAAAACAAAAAAAATTATAGATGAAAAGATTTAATAAAAAGTTTCATTAACACAAAACATTTTATATAATCTCCAGTGAGAAAATATATCAAACAACATAACATCGAACAGTTTTCTTTTATAAATTTTTTAAAATTAATTAGCTTTTAAATAAAATTAATTAATTTAAATTATTAATAAATTTATTAAATTAATTATAAATAATTAAAAAATTAATTAATTAATTAATTTAAATTAATAATAAATTTATTACATTAATTATACATATTTTTAAATAAATAAATAATTTATTTTTATAGTAAATTTATTAAAATTAATTAACTAATTAATTTTTTTAAATAAATAAAAAAATATTATTTTTAAATATTTGAAAATTAAGTAATTTAGTAGTGTTTTAAAAATAAGTATAAGTATTTTATATTAAGTACATTAAGTAATTTTTGAAAATAAAGTAATATTAAGTAATTTTTGAAAATAAAGTATATTAAATAATTTTTGAAAATAAAGTATATTAAATAATATTTTTAAATAAAGCATATTAAAATTAGTATCTTTTTTGAGTTATATATTAAATTAATAATTCTTTTGTCAATCAGAAGACACATCTTTTGTCATTTTTCAAACTTCGAAACAATTAAAAATTTTATTGTAGTTTGGTTACTCTTGTATATGGTACATGAAAGAAATAATGTTTGTCTTATAATATTCATAGGTTGTTATCAATGTTATACTATTTAATTAATTCGAATTTATTATAATTGTAAATTTATTTGAAAATTATCTTACAATTTCATTGCTAGATTCTTAAATTTAGTTAAGTAGGAACATTATTTTTTTCTTAACTATGCTGTAAATAATAATAAAAAAAAAAAATTTCTGACTTACTTCATTTTCTATACAAAATAATCCTTCTTTACAAAAGCAAGCTTCTGTGTTATAGCCAAGTGAATTCAGAGTGCATCTTTCTCCTGAAATGCATTAAATAAACATTCAAATAACAAATAAATAAACTTACATTGGTAACAGATTGCAGGACATTAGTCTCTAAATTGTCTTTTTTATGGTAATGCGGTATAATGTACACATCGGCTTGATTATGAAAACCCCTTATTTTGGCACTCATTTCCAAATTTGAAATATAAAGAAATAAACGATACTAGATTTGGTGATCTATCTTACAAAAAATACTCTGCGTTAAAAGTGTGGGTTGAACTGCATTCCAAGACTAGTTTTGCATTTCTAATTTCTCTTTGAAAATAAGACTAGTTAAAATTCAGGAAAGGTATTGTTAAAAATATGGAAAGTGACCGTGAATTGTTTTTTATTCACTAAAGAAAGTGAATAGATGTTTTACACATTCGTTATCCATGTATCTTACAATGAGTTTTTAAAAACTAACACGTGTAGAATGTTTAGTTACATAGTAAACTTAGCTATTTCAATGTGCAGCATTTAGTACCACAGACATAACAGTATCTTTCAAGAAAATTGAATTAATCAGACAGAAAAACCTTAACTGTCACAATTGTAGTACTACGACTGTGATTATACTGTGGGTGTACATAATTAACCTCGATTATGTAGTACTGCAATAATCAAGGCTACCATTAAAATTGCATTAACTATTAATTATAATATGCTATACTAGTGTAAAATACTATCAAAATAAATTAATGTCTTCATATGTGATGTGAAAGAAAAAATAAACAGATTTGCTGTATTTATTTTGTTTGTCCTAACTTGTTAAAAAATTAAATTGACAATGGTTTTAATTGTACATTGATGTTTTCTTTTTATATGTATAATAAGATATAATCATCATCATAACTGGCACGACAGCCCATTGTGGGCCTTGGCCTTCTTTAAAAGATCCAGCCAGGCTGTTCTCCTCTTGGCCGTGGACCACCAGTTTTTATTCTTAATAACATTAAAATCACTATCTAAACAGTCGACATGTCTCTTTTCGGTCTTCAACTAATAAGATATCTAATAGTATCTAAATATCCCTATGAATATTTTCCAGAAATTTTTAGTTGGTGTTTAATGAAAATTATAACGTTAGAACATTACATATTGTGTTAACCTATTGGTTTTCAAACACAGCAACCAAATTCTTATCGTGTTTTACCTTCTTTTTGTGCCCTTCTGCATGTGTGATTCTTGCCGTCGAAAAAGCAGCAAGGCATGTCTTCAGGGCACCATTCTCTATAATGATTTGCGGGACACGCTATTGGAGTTGTGGTACCTCCAGTAGAAGTTTCAGGGCTGGTACTTTCCCCACGAGTACAGTTTTTGAAGTTCCAGAACATCAACTAAAAACAGCATGTCATTATTTAAAGTGATCGAATTTAAAAAAAGGGAATATTGTATTTTATGTCATAAATAAGAAGATTGAAAATAATTTTCATTAAATGTTTATCATATATTATGATATGATACATATTAGTTTTCAATTTATAAAAGGCTCAGATAGTTTTTACATAAATAAGAAAATTATTGGGTTACTTCATCTAGATTATGAACACAAAAGGAAAAGAGTGTTTAAAATCTTGTGTTTCTTGTGTGTATTCTTGTGCTTAAATCGTTCTCTTTTCTTTTAATTCAAAATAGTTTACTATGACATATAGTCTAAAAGACATGAATTTATGACTCAAAGTATGAAAAATAATTATATTAATATTAAACTTCAGATTCCATCATAAACACTAGAGAAATCCTTTTCAACACTCGGCAAAACGTTCTTGCTTATTTGGATGATATTTTCAAAGCAAAACTAAATAAGCGTTTATAAAACCTTGTTTGATTATTTTTTTTAATCAAACTTTTTAAAAATTTATAATGAACAACATTTTCAAAGATTTTTCTGACTTTTCCTAGCTTTTGAAGACCAGAATTACAAATTTCCAAGTGCAAAATGCTCTTGAAGATAATATGATGAATTAATTATTAATAAAATATCCCTCACAGTGTAATAGACGATTTACAGCAATAAGTTTTCCAAGCTTTAATTATAATGTAAACTATAGTAGTAGTAAACATGAAAGTCAACTAGCACTAAATTACATTCATTGTTATAAAAATTAGTTTCAAAAGGAATTGTCAGACATTTTACATACATGTTTTGTAACATTGATATAAGTGACTACAAAATAAAATCAAAAGGATGTTTTTTGCACAGAATCTCACAGTAAAATGCAGGGTCTAGTAACAAGGTCATCGGGACTATCTTAAGCGTGAATGCACAGCGTAATACTACGAAGCATTGAGGCATACAGATTTACTGGAGTAGCCTATGACATCTCATTACACAATTGCTGTAAGTATGTGGCTCTAGTTCGACTAAATTTCCGATGCTGTTCAACTCGTTGATTTAAGTCATCCTTCATCCCACCAATTGGTGGGTGGGAAAAGAAATGTATCTTTATTGAAGTAATAACCTTCTTACATTCTTGGTTTTATGCCGAATACTATTCTGCTATAAAATACCTGCTAAGAACCCCAATCATAAATGACAACACATATGTCTGAAATATATCACGAAAGGACTGCTGGGCTGTCATGGTTCCGTGGATGAACACTAAAGAGGAATCGAATATGGTAAACAATGGCCCCCCAAACCATATCAACAGATATACGCTCAATGTACCGCTTCAGACAGTAGGCAGCATTAAAGCGTTCAGCATGAAACTTTCAAACGTGTACAGGATTGTCATTAGAATCCAAATTGAATCGTAATTCATCACTGAAGGCGATTCGTTTCACTCCATCACAATCAAATCTCGCTGATTGACACAACATTCCAAATGGAGGAGACGTTGGGTGACTGTCAGAAGCACCAAATTTATGTATTAAAACTGCGATAGCAAATGATTTTTATTCAGGGGCCCCGGAATGGTACTGATACACATAGGGACACCTACTGATCAAGTCGTCTGTTTGCAGATATTGGACAATGGCGCAATCGTCCATGCATGATAAGAATACCCTTGCTATTATGAGTCATTTAAGAGATCTGAACCAGGACAAAGTGTACGAGCTCACTCTAGTTCACTAGTTGCAAAACCTCCTTGCAGCATTTTCAGAAACGCTGATATGGCAGACAACTTCCAAACCCGACCATCCAGCCTTTATCATCTCAAAGATTCTTCTTTCAAATACCGACAATGACTGATATTTAAATCGACGGCATTGAAAGGCCATCTATATTAAAATTTCTTCCTTCTGCAGCACATATTGTGCATACAGAATAACCATAAAATAACTATTTAATGCTTTGGGTGGATACTTATTAGCGTCTTTGACTGATGTTATGTAATGTGAAACCAGATTGAATTTTAATGATTTGCAAATGGGTTTGATATATTTGTTCATGCCAAGATTTGTAATGGTTAGACAATTTTGCCTTTGTATGCTAAGTGTTATGGTAATGATATTAAAATGAATTAAAACTAAAAATTTATTATTATTGAGGAAAAGACGAAAGATGCTGTCAAGTATTACTATCTTTGATGAAAACTATTATATATTCTATGTTAGTAATCGCATGTCACATAACTCAATTCTTTTTTATTCAAAATTCTTTACAGGGAAAATAAAAACATACAGTTTTAAAAAAGAACATATCGCTTTCTTAATAAAGATAATATATTATTTAATTCTCATAATAAATTTTAAAATTCTCTTCAAGGCAAAACAATAATTTTTGCCGTTTTTCTTTGTTTTGATACATACTTTAATTATTATAATATCCAGAAAATACTATAATAATTCAGGAGAATTTAATTACTGTAAATTCTTGATGATTTAATAACTATAAAAGTTAAGATAAATCTTTCATTAACTATCAAATTTGCATTCAAATAAAATAATTTGAATATGCATTGAAATAAAAATAAAAAATGCTTCTGTCCATAATTGGTGAGAGAATTATGTGTTAGAAATATGTGCATCATGTTTTGTTGTCAATCAATAAAAAGCAGCCACATATATAATTTTTTTAAATTATTATAATAATTTAATTATAATTATGTGTAAATAAAAATATATTATTATGTATAAACAAAATTATTTATGTAAGAACGTAAATAATATTTTTGAAAAATTCATAGCCTTTAGACGAAAATAAACGGTACTTACTGTAAATATATTTTTAGTACTTGCTTGTAAAATTACGACTAAAACAAATCTGTAGCAAATTCAATACTTGAAGTGCACCTTTAAAACTCTTTATTAAACAATAATGTATGAAAAAAGAATAGCAAAACATTCTGCATTTTGTGTAAACATGGAAATAAAAAAATAAAATCAATCCAATATTTACATTTAAATAATTTCAATACCACAAACCACAAAATAAAATCAATAAAGCATCAATAAATTAATCAATGATATTACCAACGTTTTTAAATATATAAATGAATAACTTGAAACTTTTAATATAAATACATTGAATATCTATATATATATATACATATATATATATATATATATATATATATATATATATATATATATATATATATATACATTTATATATTCACAAAAACTATGAGCTATTTACAGAAAATTAAATTCGAAGAAAAATTATTTGATCCACCGCATATGAACATGATATGTTATTAAAATAATAACAAGCAATCCATTTGATAAAAAATTGAAGAAAACGATAGAGTAAATTGAATTAATTTTTAAAATTATATGATAAAAGCTTTTTAATGTACAAGATTAACAAAAAAATCTCTGTATATAATTTTAAAATTCTGAAAATATAATAAAATCAAGTCTGAATACCAGAGCATACTATATCAAAAATTAGTATGCAAGACTCGGTAATCGAATCACCAGCTGCGAATATTAATTTTACAACTTCTAGTGCATTAGAAGCCTTTATCGTGTTCATCCAAATGAGAGTTAATGTACATGAAGATTTACTTTGCTCCTAGTATTAGCTAATCTAATAAACTGTCTGGTATGAAAACAAGAAATTTTCGTAATAACTTATTGCCAAATTTGTTTTTAAACACTTCATTTATCATAATTTAAGATGACACGTGGAAATTTAAAATAAGATGGATTATTTAAAAAATAACGCAATTTTTTTTTTTCCTTGTAACTTTTAAGATTGTTGTTCTTACATGTGATGATTGACCTTTAATCGATTAGGAATTGCCTACTAGAATATTTTAGAATTCCGTATATTTCCATTTCTATAAGCATTTTAAAAAGCTATAAAAATCTGTAAAAAGTTATAATAAATCTATAAAAATATAATAAAACTAAAGCTCTAATTAATAAAAAGACATTTCTATTAATAATTATGTTTTTTAAAGCTTCAGTACGGGGGTCGGCTTATATACGATTCACGGTTCCGCTAACGTAGGTACGTATCTGCAGATAAATGTCAGTGCTTAACGTTAAAAATATATAATTATATTTGCGAAATATAGTTAATTATAACAAGATTTTATTTCTTTGCTTCATATTTCTTAAGTTTATCAGAAAGAAATTAATAATAATTTTAAATGAAATGCCTTATTCGTTTTATAAAAATGAATGTTTTATTTTTCAAAATTTGAGTCCGGCTTCAACGAAATTTGAGTCCGGCTAACAGAAAAGTACCAAAATGTACACTAGAAATAATAACAGAATGCAATGAATAACGATTGTTAAATGATATTTTGGTACATACGTATTAACGGTACCTTGGCGACAGACTTGGCGGTTTTAAGTGTCGCCAATCTTTATTATTTGGAATAAAAAGTATTTTGAAAGCGTTTTGATTTTAAATGAAGTGTTTCATATAAATTTTATTATTTGGAACAAAAATTTTAAGTGTAGATTGGCGCCAAATCTGTAACTGCGGTTGGCGCGTGTGCTCTTTATTGGCGCAACTGTCGCCAAGGTACCATTAATACGTAAGTACCGATATTTTTTTTTTTTTTATTTCGGCTTATACACGGATCGGCTAATATTCGGAAACATACGGTAATTTAAAATAGATAAATTCAGCCATGTATTTTACTTCAAGAAATTGTGTAATAACAGAATACTGTAAATAACAAAATTTAAATGAATTTCATTTTTCATTTCGACTTATACATTCCGCCTTGTATTTTACTTCAAGCAATTGTGTATTTATAGCAAGATAGAATTTCTATGTATTTAAGTGTCGTTACTGTATTAAATTTAAGATTGAAATAGAAAATTGAGGTGTTACATTAAAGTAGATTAACATAAGAAATAAATTACATTTACATTACAGTAGATTAGAAATAAATTACAATACAATTTATGATTTATATATTATTTAATAATTTTGTACATATCAAAAATCGTGTCTAAGTTTATTCTTAAGACTGTTCCTTAAAGGATTAATAAAATCGAGTATGCTAGATTAATTAACATGCAAGTACTGAATTTTATTTAAAAAAATAACACTTATCAAGGAATAACAGGATAGAAAACTAATTACATTATATTAAGGATGATGAAAAATTTACCATTAAAAATAAGAAAAAAATTTAAAAAAAAAAAAAACATTGCATTCTCTCTTGTAATTTTTACATCCATTCATCAGACTTTAAAAATTAAATAAATTTGATGCAGAAGATTGTATAATACAATAAGCCCTCGTTACATCAAGCAAGCCAGAAAAACAAACAACATGCGCGAATCTAACAGATTTGACCCAAATTCTAAAGTTAATTATTTTCGAACAATGATAGTTCAAAATTACAAAATTGAATTTAAATTACTTATATATATATATGTGTGTGTGTGTGTGTGTTAAATGAATGAATTTATTAATAAACATTTATTCTATCCTGCTATATAATAATTTTAATTTGTGTCATAACTCAAAACAATATGTTCTGTTTGTGTGACTTAAAAATGAGCAACTTAAAGAAAGGCTGTATTCTAACAGTTAAAATTTATTTTTTAATTTTTGATTCAAATTAATAATATAACTTAACCAACTGAGTGCTTATAAAATTTTTTAAACTTCCTTATTTTCAATATATAATTGGGCTTTATAAACAAAATGTTTTTACCTGTGCGGAAAGAATAGCGAACAGTAGAACTTTCCCGATCTGCGTTACTTTAGAAAGCATTATTTTTGTTTGTAGACGATGGCACCGTAAAATAAAGAAGCATGAGACAGCTCGTGTACAATTTATATAGATGCGTCTTCAGCGTTTGTTCCTGGACACCTTTTGCGTAGTTCTTCATTGAAAAATAACAAATGGGTGCGAAAAGCAAGCGCACATGCGATTAACATGAGAATGGGTAAAGATAGCTTTCGTAATGGGAGCTTGACAAACAGAAAGAGGATATATTACAACCTTCATTGTTTTTCTACTTAACAAAGACACCTAAGGCATCGGTTTTTTTTTTTTACTCTTTTCCTTTTATTTTCTCCCCAAAAATAAATATTTCATACTATTGCACAAATGGGAATAGAATAATGCGCTAAGTACCTTTTTATCTGAAAGATATAACCTTAAAAACAACAGCAATGATGTTGCTGACCGAATTATACTTGAAGAATCTTAGTTGTCTTTACGTAGGATTCGCAGACAAAAGCTTTTCTTAATATTTAAATACAATATGAAACTTACAAAAGACTCGGATCCATCCTTAGCACTTCTGCAACAATTACGGTAACTCTTAAAATATAATAAGGAAGATACAAAATTTATTGTTAGTTTGAAATTTATTCTTTAAGCAATAATAGTAAGATTATCAAATGTTTTATTTCAAAAGAAATACACCTTTCTAAATACTTTATCTTTTCAATATCTAAAATAATATATTATGATATACTTTACCATATCTTAACGCTATCATACTATATTAGGATAGTGTTATTTAAATTTTGTAATTAAATAAATTCAAAAACCACTGAAGAGTTTTCAAGTTTGTATTTTATTTTATTCATAACCTATAATTATTTTTATAAAAAATTAACTAAATATCTTCATAAATTGTTATTCAAACAATATAATTTACTTATATTCTCAAATTGTAAATAAATTTTTGATATTTTATTGTTATTGCTTTGTAAAAATATCTTTTATTATTATTTCTTGTAATAATATTCATACCATTTATTATTGGTATTGTAATAGAAACGTGAATGAAATGCAAGACAGTTGAACTAAAGCAAGAGCTAACATTTATTCGTATATTCTGTGTCTTCCCTTTCATCAATAAATTTCCCATTCTTTTTTGTTTTCTTAATGTTGGACCCTTGAACTTGGATTGATTGGAACAGATTTAGTTCTTCGGATTTATCATTTTCCTTGGCTCAATATTACTACACTATATTCATATTATATCTCAAAAATTTGGAAGGATCTCCCCTAAGAATGCCATCTTGAAAGTTTGCACTCTCCTTTCATCTTTCTTTGAATCAAATAATCAAAGGCGTACAAATTCTAGGGTACATATTTATCGTTATCAATTCCTAAATAGACAACGGGCAACGGGCGTACCGGTTACGGTTCCTTTGTGGTTTTAAGAACCACGATACCTCCACATCTTAATTTAGTTAGAAAATCTGCACAAAATGAAGTTGCTTGAATTATAGAAAATTAATAAATAAAAGATTAAAACTATTGAAATTTAGGAAAAACATCTCTTTGCTTGAGAACAATTAAAGCAAGAGATCGAAAAAGCAAAAGCTATCGGTACAATTAGGGTCCGTTGACGTAAATAGACAAGTAACTTTCGATTTTGTGTTTGTAAGTGTTTGAACCGAGCTACTAGTTCCGAAACCAGAAGGGCTGTTCACTGGATAGTATTTTATTGTTATGAGTAGTTTATGTAAAATTTCTGATGAAGACAAAACTTTAAAAAATTTTAAATCTGGCTGAAAACATTTTTTTCACAGTTTCACCCTTCCCACTATGGAATATAGGGAAACGTGGCCTCTGATTTACTAGCGAAAAAGTAAGGGCCTCTGGTTTACAGCTAAATAACTAGGAGTTGGCGTATCATTCCATTAAGACGATAATTAAAAAGACTCTTAGGTACTCTTTCTTTGAGGATGCTGCTATAGAAATGGTCACAAGACCTGATACGATCATATTCATGATATCCCTGAATGTCCTAGAGAAAAGTCGGTGGAATTGGTATGACATGGTCACGAAGCACATTCACAGAATTAAACTGGCTTCTGACCCTGTCTGTCTTGTTATACATCCGTTGTCCTGTAAACGTGCCATTAGAAATTTAAAAACAAACAAACATTTTTTTACAGCTTCAGAAGCAATCAATAAAATAGCCATCTTGTGAACACATTTTTATTTAATGTCGCCCATAAATATTTACTAAACTTAATTAAAACTACTACTGAGTTTGCATTCGAAAGAAGAAACACTGACTTCCTTACTTATTTATCATTACTAATTGTTGGTAGTAATCTTTCTACTTAATTTATATAAATAACAAAAAGATAATAAAATAAAAAAGTAAATAGTTTACATATTTATTACGGAAACTTTCTGTCAAATTCTGTGCGACATTTCTATTTATTTATATATAATAATAACTAAATTTATAACTCTTGGCATTGTATGTAATGATCTGCTAAAAAACTGTTCTGCTACTGAAAAATCTGAAGAATTTTAGAAAAGATATTTATATTTTTTTTAGAAATCAACAACAGTGAAAAGTTAATTAAGCAATCAATTATTTTTAATCTTAAAAAATGTCAATTTACTGCAAGAATTCCACAAAGAATGCCAATTTACAACAATTTTGAAAATAATCCACCTCTTTAACGATATTTCTAACGTGCGTTTAAAGCTCAATTTATATTTCATCATGCCAGTTTTTTTCAGAAATCAAAATTTTTAGAAATATTTATTCATAGAACGACTTAGTTAATCTCAGTAGTGAATTTTTATGGGGGAAGGGAAGGGGAATAAATTACGATCCCAATCTTTCCTTTTAAAATATTCATAAAATTATATTTCAAAAAAAAATAAATCACTATACCATCCTTTCCTGTCAATTTAATTTCTAACTTTAATGCTTACTCTTGTATTCCTATCTTTTATCATGTCGATAAATTAGCTCCGCTTGTCAATTTCATTACGCAAATTTTCAACTAAATCAAATAATCATTATTTAAACAATTCTGTTAAAAAATTGTGTAAATCATGTCAGAAAATATGCAATACCAATTTTATCTTATATTAATTTCTAATTTTAGAAAAAACATCGATATTTACGATTATAATATTTTAATTAAACATTCACAAAATAATTTTAAAAAGTAATATTTATCCTTATACTTGCTTTTCCTAAATATATTTATACTTTAAAAAAAAAAATTTTTTTTTCGTGTTTGTGTAAATAATGAAAAGAAAGGATTCTACTCTAACGTTTAGAGGTGAACATAAATAATAGCATTTAAAGGAGAACGGTAAAATTACCTATTGAGTTTTTATCAAATGTTATACATATAATGCCCTTTGACGAAGTTTCTCTGAGGTAATGCCTATAAATCATTGCATAAACCACGTCAAAAAACCATTGTGTAAACCATGTGAGAAAATATGCAATATAAAATATCAATTTTTTATCATATATAAATTTCTAAATTCAGGAAAAATATTGATATTTCTGATAATAATATTTTAATTAAACATTCAAAAATTTTGGTTTAAAAAAGTTACATTTATCATTATACATGCTTTCCGGAAATATATTTTATATATATATTTTTTTTTGAGTATATTATGAAAAAGAAAGTAGTCTACGCTAACATTTAGAGGTGAACATACATAAATAATAACATTTAAAAGAAGAGCGGTAAAATTACCGATTGAGTTTCTATCAAATGTTGTAATTATAATGTTTTTAGAATGACATTTGTCCTTTGATGGAGTTTCTCTGAGGCAATGTCTATAAATTGTATAAACCATGTCAAAAATTGTGTAAATCATGTCAGAAAATATGCAATATAAAATACCAATTTTAATCACATATAAATCTCTACATTCAGAAAAAACCTCTATATTTATGGTTATAATATTTTAATTAAATATTTAAAAGAATTTTAAAAAGTTTTAAAGAATTTTAACAGCTTTCTCTAAATATATTTTATACTTTTAACAGCGATTTTTTTAAGTAAATCGTGAAAGAGAAAGGATTCTACACAAACCTTTAGAGGTGAACATAAATAATAACATTTAAAGAAGAGCGGTAAAATGGCCGATTGAGTTTCTATCAAATGTTGTAATTATAATGTTTTAGAAGGACATTTGTCCTTTGACGGAGTTTCTCTGGGGCAATGTCTATGGACGTAATTGATTGGTTTATATACCATGAGAACAAATCTTGGAAAATTTTCACATTGAAAAAAACCTTCCAAGTGAAGACAAGTTACTACAGCAATTATAAACAAATTATGATCTGGTCTCAATTGGCAGTTTTGTGTGACTGGAAACATGTTCATAACCAAAGAAATATGCGTGTAATTTCCTTGACAAATCGCTAGATAAACATCTCGGTAACGCCTGCGTTCCACCCTACATTGGTATCGGTATTGAAATGAGTTGAAAAAGATCTCTCTTAAAAAAGGTACCCTCTTAGATTTCCTGCCTTTTAGAAGAAGAGGTGTTTGTGAATGTTATTAGCAATACCTAACGTTATTATCATCATCTCTGTTTTGCAATTTCAGCTTGTACTGCATTTCGCCTTGTATCTGGAAAGCATGAATTATAAACGAATCAATCATAAATAATAACAAAGAAAAAATATACAATTCTAATACCACTTTCTTAAGGTCAATTCACATATGTGCAATGATATATAATGCCGATTGTCCAATTTACTCTTCCCTTTCAATGTCTTTAATCTAAAGATATACAAAATATTTAACTTCTACATTTATTAGATTTAATGATAGCATATTTCTTACAACATTAATAAATAAATAAAAAATAAAAACAGTAATATTCGACTCATAAAAGTTAATTGTTTGCAAATAAGAGGAAAAACCTTCATGTAATAATAAAGAAGAAAAATAAAGGACCAAAGAAAATAATATAAATAAATATCACTGCTTTTTTTAATAGTGCATGAACTCTGCAAAATTCATTTTGCTAAATGTATTTAAATTTGTTTACGTTCAATTTGGCTGTTCAGTCTAAATAGATATTTGTCTCTTCTCTTTCAATGTCTCTATTCTAAAGATATACAAACTATTTAACATCCACATTTATTGAATTTAATGATAGCATTATTAAAGCATTTTCCTTACAGCATTAATAATAAAAAATTAGTATTCGAAATGTAAAAAGTAAATTTTTTTCAAATAAGAGGAAAAAAACTCATGTTATAATAAAGAAGAAATTAAGAATCAAATAAATAATATAAAATAAAATCCCTGCATTTCCAGTACACGAAATATCCAAAAAATTCATTCAGTTAAATGGATTTTTGTTTACGCTTAATTTGACTATCCTATCTAAACAGATATTTATCTCTTCCCTTTCAATGTTCTATTCAAAGGTATACAAAATATTTAACATCCCCATTTATTGAATTTAATGATAGCATTTCCTAATAGCATTAATAAATTAATTAATAATAAAAAAATTAATACTATTCGAAATGTAAAAATAAAAATTTTGCAAGTAAATGAAAACACCTTCGTGTAATAATGCAAAATATAAACCAAAAGTAATAATGTAAAATGAAAATCATTGCAATAACAGACACGAAATCTCCAAAATTCACTCAGTTAAGTGCATCTAAGTTTGTTTACGTTCAATTCGACTGTCCAATCTAAATAGATATCTGTCTCTTCTCTTTCAGTGTCTCTATTCTAAAAATATATAAAACATTTAGCATATGCAATTATTAAATTTAATGATAACATTTCCCTACAGTATTAATAAATAAATTAATAATAGAAAAATAGTAACATTCGAAAAGTAAAAGTAAATTATATTGCAAATAAGTGGAAACGCCTTCGTGTAATATGCAAAACATGAACCCAAAATAAATAATATAAAATAAAAATCATTACATTAATAGTGCATGAAATCTCAAACTTCCTTCTGCTAAGTGCATTTAATTTTTGTTTACGTTCAATTTGAGTATGTAATGTTGTCACGAAGGTGTGGGATAACTTGTAACAGAACATCTTTCATGATCGATAAACATCAAAATATGGAAAAAAAAATATTTTATTCATATCAAGTAGACAATTGATCAAAGGTTGAAAAAGAAATATTTTATTAATTTTTTAAAGAAAAAGATAGATATTGATAGATTTATTCAACACTTGTCTGTTAAAGTAATTATACATAGAAGCCAAAATTAATTAGTAATTTGTCTATGAAATTTATAATGATATCAATACAAATTTGTAATGTTCTTATACCTTTAAGAAATTAAAAATATATAAAACCTTTTCGTGAAATTTACGCTTTATTTAATACTTTAATTACTTATATACCTTTAATCGAGTCCCAGCGGTGCCATGGATGGATGTAGAGGTTCGGAATCCATTTAAAACCGTTTGTACCTGTTTTATATGAGTGTACAGCGTTGCGCCTAAAGCTGACAACCCTACCCTCTAAAAAAACATCTCCTGTCTTGAAATTTGCCAGTAGACAGACGGCCTTGGCCCATTAAGGGGCTGTTGCACCAATGAAAAAGAAGAATATCAATATTTTTAAATCGGTTCTGTATTTCCTTCGAGCAACAAGCTAATTGTAATCTATATATTCTATTTGCTTTAAATTCAGGTGTATTATTAATGGTGTATATTATGTTTTTTCCCTTAAACTAGATAAATATGTGAAAATTAAATTATAACACTGCGAAATGCAGGAAAAAATTACTATTAGTGTATGATTTATTTGTATTTTATTAAATATAGAAAAATTATGAAATGGATTTCCCAGAATGAAAAATAACAAAAACAATTTTTACAATGAACTCTCTAAAATGTAAAACAACGTTTAAAAAGTATGTATATTTCAATTCTGAATTACACTAATTCACAAAATTTATACAGTCACACATGGTTTTCAATGTACAATACTGAATGTGCAGTTCGAATGTACAGGTTTGGAATGTACAGTTTTGAATGTACAGTATTGAATGTGCAGTTTTGAATGTACAGGTTTTCAATGCACAGTACTAAATGAGTATTTTTGAATGAACAGGTTTTGAATGT
This sequence comes from Caerostris extrusa, assembly GCA_021605095.1. NCBI lineage: Eukaryota > Metazoa > Arthropoda > Arachnida > Araneae > Araneidae > Caerostris > Caerostris extrusa. The sequence continues at coordinate 179,918 of BPLR01018021.1, read as the reverse complement.
ACAGTGAACGTCTAGTACTTTTTAATTTTTTCAAATGAAAATTAAATACTTTTTGTAGTTTTTAATCTTACTGTACGTAAAAAATATTATCTATTGCTTAAATAAAATTTTTATGGCACCGTTTCAAACTAAGGTGAAGTAAATTATTAAAATCATGATTGTAGTTAACTTTTCAAATAAAAAGATAACTAAAGCATCATTTTTTGTCTAAAAATTAAGCTTCAGTCAATATTTTAAAAGGAATTGCTTGAATTTATTAATTTTTTAAATTGTTTTAAATTTGTAAAATTAAAACAATCTTTTGAAATTCAGTTCACGTTTTCATATACGTTTCATATATGTTTTAATCATGTTTTCATATAATCAGGTAATGTTTCATATATTCATATATTGTTGTTTCTATCAATTTTATTTACTAGGCATCAAAGACAATAGGATTACATATATTACAAAGGCAAATATATTTAATTTCGAAAAGTGTGTAAAGCAACTACTAGAACAAACACAAAGAAAGAAATAGGAGTTAATTTGATTGTAACAAATTCATTTCACAAAGAGGATGACTGAACAATATCACATTCAACAAAATGTTATATTTAAATAAAAAAAATTACTTGTTTTATTTCACCGAATAAGTTTACAAAAAATAATAACTTCTTTTTTTTTTTCGTGTTCTACATACTAGTATATCATTCTGAAAATGAAAATTTAATAAAAAATTTTGAATTTTTTTTTTTATATTCAGGGCAGTAATAAACGAGATTATGACGAATTATATAAATGTGTGTATTTGTTTGCGTGACCTTGACTTCAAACTTACTTCTTCCAAGGTCTTCAGCAAACTAGATTCAACCATTGCAAAATCGTCATCAATTTTTACATTTCTCTAACTGTTTTGCCATACAAGTGATAACCTTTTTTTTTTACAAAAGATAGATTAAGAATGTTCTTTTCGGAATGTTGTTGAATCAAATGCTGGGCGTACTTAGAAAAAAACTGGTTTTTATAAATCCTGAATGAAAATGTTGGTTAAATCCTTCGCGAAGTTTTCGACACAGTGAAATATTTAAATCATTTGGGCTTTCATTTAAAACCATTTGAATGCTACGCAGCGTAGTGTTATGCCCACGATATAAGAAATCTTATCCAATGATATCAAAGGTGTTAACCGTTTTATTAAATGTATTGTTCTTACTTTTTTTTGCTTAATTTTATTGCCAACTTGTCCAATCATTTCAAATTCGCCTAGCATAATGGAGAGTTGATAAAAATAATATCTTTATATCATAAAAAAATCTCAATTGTTGAGAATAAATTCACTAATAAAGTTAAACTAGTATTTTGATCTGAAAAGATTCATTTTTAATATTTTTACTAATTGATACTAAAAATTTTGTTTATGCATCTTATTAAGAAATCGAGAAATAAAACTGTGTCCGTAATGTAGCGTACGTATTAAATTAAATTATGTTTTTTAAGATAGGATAAATTGTATTTCGTTCTTTTTCGAACAAGAGTTAAACACAGATGATATTTCAAAACTTGAAAAAATGTTTTTAGAGATATAAAAATTTATAGCTTTCATCGTGAAATTATTTCGCTTTTTTTTAGTTTTATCAAATTTATTCTAAATATCTAAATTTTTCAAAAGAAATTTACCCCCAGAAAATTCTAATCATAGAGATCAAGAGTAATTTAAGAATACAGTTTTATTTAGCGCCATATAATACTTAAACACATAAGTAGAAGAAATAAAAATACGATAATACGATAAAAAAATTATAAAATAAATACGATAAGAAAAATACAATAAAAAATAAAATGAAAAAAATACGATAAAAAAAAAAAGATAAAATACGATACAAAAACTTTTAAGCAGAAAATGAGTCAAAAGAAGGATCTCTCAGCCATGAAATTCTGAAGTTTACACTTGTCATGTTTAATTTGCTAACCCTCCGGAAAAAAACACATGGAAAGAAACAAAACAAACTAGTTAAATTTTCAAATATTTAATTACCAAATATGTCACTGAAACATCTCTGTAGTGTAAAGGTATTCTTTTCATTGTTCTCGAGGCATGTCTGATTCCAGCTTTCACAGAATATTGGAAGAGCAAAACATGTTGCATGCAATGCTTGGCAATTCTTTAATGTCAGCTATATACCCATACGCAAATTGCTACTGCCATATTCCAAAGTTGGAGTATGATGGTTGGACGCTACTCGTAGTCATGTATGATGAGTGACAAATTTGGTGAATGAAGTGACTATGGAAGTCGTGAAACATAGCTGATATTGAAGAATTATGGCAACAGCAATTTTGACTATGGGTATGTAGCTAACATATGCCTCACTTTACTTTACTTCACTCTATACCTCACCGCTAAATGTAACCAGTGCAGGTAAATGTAAATGTTTGGCCTGCGCCTCATTGAACATGACTACGAGTGGCATATTACAAACCATAAACGTTACATCAGATAAACTTTAGATATGACAGTATCAATTTGGGATATGAATATATAGATAACATATGCCAAATGTTAATTTACTTTATTTCACATCTCATTCCTGCACCAAGGGCAATGCAGCCCATTACCCTTACACATGTCACATACAATATTCAATAATTTTTCAATATCCACTAACGTTCATTACTTCCATGATCGGCCAATTCACCAAATTTGTCTCTTATCAAAGACTATGAGGCATATTACAAGACATAAACGGTAGCATCAGATACACTTTATGTATGACAGTGGAAATTTAAGATATGGATATATAGCTAACATATGCTACACTTTAGACCTCACTTTACACCTCCCCCCTGTACCAAGGGCAATGTAACCTCTTACTCCTACACATATTGAATTCAATATTCAACAATTCTTCAATATTTCATTACTTCTATGGCCTGTACATTCACCAAATTTGTCGTTCTTTGAACATTACTATGAGTGGCGTATTAAAACTATCAATGGTTACATATAAACTTTGGGGTAGGGCAGTAGCAATTTGGGGTATGGGTATATAACTAACATATGCCCAAACTATACTTTACTTTACACCATATCTCAATCCTGTACCAAGGTGAATATAGTTCCTTTACAACTGCACATGTTGCATGCAATATTCAATAATTCTTAAATAACCGCTAAGTTTCTACTACTTCCATAGCCTGTCCATTCTTCAAATTTGTTGCTCATAGAACACGACTACGAGTGGCACATTGCAAAGCATCTGCAGTTACATCGGATAAACTGTGGGGTATGGCAGTAGCAATTTCTGGTATGGGCATATAGTTAAAATATACCAAACTTAACTTTACTTTACTCCACGCCTCATCCCTGTAAAAGGCAATGTAGCCCCTTGCCAATTAAAAAGGTAAAAGTGGATAAATAATAAAGAAAACATTATAAATGCAAAAATACACTTATACAATGAATTATAATGCAGCAAAAAAAATACCCTACGGTACAATGTAAATTATATAAGCATACGTAAAACGAGAAGTATATAATGCAGAAAGAATAAATAACAACCTGTCAAAATAAAATATGTCTTGAGTTATAATTTATTATGGCGGCTTTTATTCTGTGAAGAATAAAATATTTTTGAGTGGACTGATAGAATGAGTTCAATTCAATTTGTATTTCATGGGTAAGAAGGGGGGGGGGGGTTCTTTTAATTTGATGATTTTCCCACCATGGAATGTAAATTTTATTTATATGACACAGAATGTAAAAAAGACGAGAGGGAATTTTAAGACGCCGTAGTTCTGTAAGAGTACAAGTAGTTGCACAGTACTTCTAGTACACAGGGTGTACATCACAGTATAGTAGGGTTCTCCAGTTTCTCCACGGAAGCAGAAATCATCTACTGAGAGATTGAATCTTTTGACGCCTGTTGGGAATTGACCATGACTATTCCTCTCTGCAAAAAAAATCATGTGATTTCTTGAGACTTTCGATATGATTTGGAAATTTTTTATGGCAAAAACCTCTTTGTATCGTTTTAAACCTCGTTTATATATTTTTAAACGTTTTTTTATGTTTCATTTTGAACCCAAAAGAGTATTGACTTTCGAAAAATAAAAAAAAAATTACACAGACTTCTGTCGAAGCTAGAAATCTAATATAGCAGAGATTGCATTACTTACTGCTAGCCTACATAATGCATATGCAATGCATTATCCTAATATTACTTTTTAAACAAGTAATATAAAAATTTCTTTTTAAAGTCAATTCCTACTTTTTTTTTCCACTATTTTATTGCACTACTTTATTGCACTAATTTTTATTGCAGAAAGTTCTTTATAAATAATTTTCATTCATTTTTATAAGTTTATCTGGCGCCATTTATTGGTAGATACATGCAACCTAAATCTAAAAAAAAACTAAAATTAATTAATTAAATTTAATTACTGAATTAATATTTAAAAAAACTGTATTCACATCAAGCGTCATCCACTACAAGTTTAAAAAAACTGTATTTGAACTTGAGTGGATGAATAAAAAGTATTTTATTAACGATTTAAAATTGGAACAAGATTTATATAGGGAGAGTGTGAGCTAATAGAAGGAATTTAAAAAATGAGCATTGAACACAAGCTTATTTGAAAAGATTTTTTAAAATTTCATATAATAATAGTATATGTACATTGTTTACAATCCAAAACATTTTGAAAGGATTTTTCTTAAATTGTAGAATTAGAATATAAATTCTTGAAATTAAATATTATTAAGAGGTTATTTAAATAATGTAGTATTTAAAACACAACTAAATACAAACGTCTTCATTAATAATTTGCATAATTTTAAATAACGATTCTAGTGATAAAATGTATTGCTAGAATAACTCAGAGGGATTATTTCAGTAAATGTGGAAATAATAAAAGTATTTTTTAAATCACATGGAAAATTTATTCAAACGTAAACAATACAATGATAGTAAATTTATAAAAGATTGTTGATTGTTTAAATATGAAAAATATATGAAATAAATTAAATTTTTTTGATTAATATAATATGGTTGTACTAATTACAGAATTTCGTAATGATGTATAACTGAAAAATAGACTTTTGAAAACGAACTGGAGAACAGATCTGTAAACAGAAATAAAAAACAGACTTTTGATTTTTTTTTAAAAACTTTTGGTGTTTTTTTTTTAAATAATTGCCTCATTAGTGCTTAACTTTTGTCTGTAATTAAAGTTACCGAAATTATATGAGAAAAAAATTTAATAGTTAAAACAAAAAAAAATGACTAGTTGAATTCCACTTTTCAACTCAGCTAAATGTTAACCTTCGAAGAAATCTTTTAGTGTGATCAAATCATACAAAAGAAAAATTGATAGCTATTCTGCACAATTTTTTATTCCTATACAAAATTATATGTTTTTAAAGATAAGTTTTATAAAAATTTTTTGAGTTTAATATTTTTTTAAGATCTATCAAAGTATTGTGACATTATTGTCATTCAGTATCTTTTATTAGTGTCATCTTGGTCTTTATAATTAATATTACAGAAAAAAACGCGAGAAAAATTCTGTTAATTAAAGCAAACAAAGAAACAAATCACCGAATTGAGTTCAAATGTCAAATCAGTCAAGTTTTCACCTTCCAGAAAATTCTTTTTTGCGCAATAAAACTACACAGAATAGCTATCATTAGTAGACTTGTTATCAAAAGGTTTATATTTTATTACAGTCCGTGTCAATTACAGCACCTGCAGTATCACATTAAATGGATTGTTTCGTGGATGTTATATTAATTTCGGTTTTTTAGAATTATTAATTCATCACCGCATTACAGACTCACGTTCAGATCTTACAGGACAAATATATAACTGTACAAACTATTATAATTTTTTATTAAATAAATTATAATAGTTTGTACAGTTAAGTATTTTCGTATTAATATTACGTATATTTCGTAGTATGTTAAGTATTTTCTTTTAAAATGCAATGATCTCTCATCAGTTTATTTAAAGTCTTCTTATCTATAAAGGAAAATACAGATTTTTTTAACAATTTTTTTCATTAGTGCAAGTTGTCTAAATAAGATAATAAAAATAATAAGAAAAATAATAAAAGAAAAATAACAACAAATAAAAATGAATAATTGAATTCAATTTTTCAACTCAGTCAAGTGTTCACTTTTCGATGATTTTTTTTTTTTTACCATACTGATTTTTTTTTAACCAAACCATACTGAATAGTTGTCAATTTTTCTAGTTAAATTTTTCAATCAACTGATTCAGTTAAAGCAAGGGTTTATCTTCGAAGAAATTATTTTTAGTGTGATCGAACCAGATAGAATAGTAATCATATGACATCGACATAATGATTGGTAGACTTGTCATCGAAGGGTTTATATATTATAATTAGTGTCACTTTCAGCATCTTTAAGTGCATATAAGAGTGATTAGTTTCTTGGATATTATATCAATTATTGTTAGTTATATCTGTATAATTCACTGTCTCTCAACAGTCGCGCAATTGCGAGCCAATGTAATAAATGCATAACTAAACACAGTAGTATTTTTTTCTTTATAATAATCTTTTGTAAATATGTTTAATATCTAAAATATAATGTTAATTCAACAAGTAATCTAAAAATCTACTTATTTTTTAACACAAGGCAGTTTTTTTTTTTTTTTTTTAAGTTACTACATTAGTTCCACCTTTCACCTATAATTAAACTTACAGAAATAAGATGAGAAAAATCTGATAGTTAAAATAAAGAAAAAGACCAAATCGACTAACTGAGTTCAACTTTTCAACTCATTCAAGTGTTCAATTTCGAGAAAATTTAGTGAGATTAAACCATGCATAATAGCTATAACGTGACATCGACATAATAACTGGACTTATAGTTACAAGAATATTTATATTTTTCAGTGTCAATTTTAGTACTGTCAGCGTCAGCGTGTATAAGAGTGATTGCTTTCCTGTATATTATATTAGTTATATTCATTGCATAATTCAACAGATTCGCATTTTATAATTAAGGGAGCAAATACATCATATTACAAAGTCATACATATATATATATATAACTTCAACTTCTTCTGGATACTTTTAATACTTTAAAAATGCTGCAGTCATTCTACAAATAAGCTAAAATCAATATATTTTTTAACAAAATACAGTGTTTTTTTTGTTGTTGTCTCTTTGATACAGCTGTTCTCTACAATTAAAGTCACAGAAATGAGATGAATAAAATCTAATATTAAAAAAAAAAAATGATTTAGATCAATTTTTCAACTCAACAAATTGTTCACCTTGAAGGAAATTCTTTTAGTACGCTTAAACCATACAGAATAGTTATCCAATAACATCGACATAATGATTGGTAGACTTGTCATCAAAAGGTTTATATATTATAATTAGCGTCAATTTCAGCATCTTTAAGTGCATGTAAGAGTGATTACTTTCTTGTATATTATATTAATTATTGCTAGTTATATTTATTACATTATTCACTAGCTCTCAACAGTTTCTGCAATTGAGAGCTAATGAAATAAATGCATAAATGAACAAAGTTATATATTTCTTAATAATACTCTTCTGTAAATATGTTTAATAGCTTAATATACAATGTTATTTCAGCAAATAATCTAAAAATCTGCTTATTTTTAAACAAAATCCGGTTGGTTTTTTTTTCTAAAATTGTTGCATTAGTTCCAGCTTCGCTCTGTAATTAAACTTACCTAAATAGGATAGGCACAATCTGATAGTTAAAACAAAAAAAAGGGAACAAATTGACTAATTGAGTTCAATTTTTCAACTCAGTTAAGTGTCCAATTTCGAAGAAATTTAGTCTGATTAAACCATGTATAATAGCTATAACATGACGTCGATATAATGACTGATAGACTTGTTATAAAAAGATTTATATTTTATCAAATCAGCGTCAGTTTTAACACATGCCGGTGCTTATAAGAGTGATTGCTTTTCTGCATATTATTTTAATTCTTGATAGTTATATTCTCTGGATAATTCAACAACTAATAGGGTAAATACATCATATTACAAAGTCATATTTTCTCTTTTACATTAGCTTATTCCAAATGTTTTTGATAGTTTAAAGTGGTGTAGCCTTTCAACGATTTATCTAAAATCAACTTATTGTAAGCAAAACACAGCCTGTGTTTTTATTGTCTCATTAGTACCATCTGTTCTCTATAATTAAAGTCCCAAAAATAAAATGAATAATATTTAAAAACAAATTAATCGACTGATCTAGATGAATTTTTCAACTTAATAAATTGTTCACCTTGGTGGAAATTCTTTTAGTACGATTAAACCACACCGAATAGTTATCAACATCGACATAATGATTGGTAGACTTATTATCAATAGTTTATAATTCATTACAATTAGTGGCAATTTCGCCATCTGCAGTGTCATATAACAGCGATTGTTTCTTAGATATTGTATTAATTATTTTAAGTTATATTTATTTATTGAATAATTCGTCACTGCCTAATAAAATCGCGTATGAGAACTTGTGGGACAAACACATATTAGTATAAAATATGACGATCTTTCAGCTGTTAATCGAAAATCTACTTATTTTTAACAAATTACAGTTTCTTTTTTGAGTTGCTACATCAGTTCTAGCTTCGCTTCATAAATAAACTTACCTAAATAAGATGGAAAAAAATCTGATAGTTAAAACAAAGAAAAGCTACAAATCGACTAATTGAGATCAATTTTTCAACTCAGTCAAGTGTCCAATTTCGGAGAAATTTAGCCTGATTAAACCATGCATAATAGCTATAACATGACATCGACATAATGACTGGTACACTTGTTACAGAAAGATTTATATTTTATCAAATCAGTGTCAGTTTCAGCACATGCAGGTGCGTATAAGAGTGATTGCTTTCCTTTATATTATATTAATTATTGATAGTTAAATTCGCTGCATAATTCAACAGACTAGCGTTTAGAAGTAATGGAGCAAATACATCATAGTATAAAGTCATTTTTTTTTTACTTTACCTTTTTCTGACTGTCTTTAACAGTTTAAAATGCTGCAGTCTTTCAACGAGTTAGCTAAAACCACCATAAACAAAACACGGTGTGCTTTTTTAACATCTCATTAGTACCTCATGTTCTCTATAATTAAAGTCCCCGCAATAAGATGAATAAAATCGAATATGTAAAACGAAAAAATAACTTATCGATTAATTTAGATTAATTTTCAACTCAATAATATGTTCACCTTGGAGGACATTCTTTTAGTACCATTAAACCATATCAAATAGTTATCAAATAACATCGACATGATGATTAGTAGACTTATTATCAATAGTTAATATTTCATTACAATTAGTGTCAATTTCACCATCTGCAGTGCCATATAAGAGGGATTGTTTTTAGATATTGTATTAATTATTGTTAGTTGTATTTATTTATTTATTGAATAATTCGTCACCGCCCAAGAAACTCGCGTTTGAGACCTGGAGGGCAAATACATGTCTGTGAAAAGTCACATATTTCTTAATTATAATTCTAAATATTTTTTTAAATATATAAAATGTAATATGTAATAATAACGATCTCTATTAAAAATCTACTTATTTTTAAACTAATCGAAAATAATCTACTGATTAATCGAAAATCTACTTATTTTTAAACAAAATATAGTTTCTTTTTTAAGTTGCTATATCAGTTCCAGCTTTCACCTATAATTAAACTTACCTAAATAAGATGGAAAAAATTTGATAGTTAAAATAAAGAAAAGGAACAAATCAACTAATTGAGTTCAATTTTTCAACTCAGTCAAGTGTCCAATTTCAAAGAAATTTAGTGCCCGTTTTTAAACCCTACATAAAAACTTTAACATGACATCGACATAATGACCTGGTAGACTTGTTACAAGAAGATTTATATTTTATCAAATCAGTGTCAGTTCCAGCACATGCAGGTGCGTATAAGAGTGATTGCTTTCCTGCATATTATATTAATTCTTGATAGTTATATTCACTGCATAATTCAACAGACTCACGCTTAGTACAAAGTATATTTTCTTTTTTTTTTTCTACTTTAAGAACTTCTAGATGTTTTTAACAGTTTAAAATGCTGCAGTCTTTCAAGAAATTATCTAAAATCAACATATTTTAAAACAAAATATAATTTGTTTTTCTATTGTCTCATTAGTACCAGCTGTCCTCTATAATTAAAATCACCGCAATAAGTTGAATAGAATCGAATATTTAAAAACAACTAGTTTAGATCAATTCTTCAACTCAATAATATGTTCACCTTGGAGGAAATTCTTATAGTACGTTTAAACCATACAGAATAGTTATCAAATAACATCGACATAATGATTAGTAGACTTATTATCAATAGTTTATATTTCATTATAATCAGTGTCAGTTTCACCATCTGCAGTGTCATATAAGAGTGATTGTTTTATAGATATTGTATTAATTATTGTTAGTTGTATTAATTTATTGAATAATTTGTCACCGCCCAGAAAACTCGTGTTTGAGACTTTGTGGTATAAATACATATCCGTGCGAAGTCATATATTTCTAAATATTTGTAATTGTGTAAAATGCAACGATCTTCCAAAAATTAAACGAAAATCTACTTATTCTTAAACAAAATACAGTTTAATCTTTTTCTTTCTTGAAATATTGTCTCATTAGTGTCAGATACGCTCTATAATTAAAGTTACCGAAATAAGATGGGAAAATCTAATAATTAAAACAATAAAAGAAACAGTCAATGATTCAACTTCGAATAAATTCTTTTTTCTTTTAGTTTGATCAAATCACCCAGAATAGCTATCACCACATGACATCGACATAATGATTGGTGGGACTTGTTACAAAATGGGTTTTATTTGATTATAATCAGTGTCGATTTCAGCACTTGCAAATGCATATAAGAGTGATTAGAATGTTCAACCCTATAATTTCTTTTATTATATAAATATGCGTGTAATTTATAATCCGTTCAGCTAGTTAAAGTACAAGCGTTTTCGACGACTATTAAAGACTATAAAATGTGGAGAAGAGAGAGCAGGTTAGGAATAACATGGAAAAGCACTTTCTCATATCTGATTTACGATATGTTAACTGTCAACAATATTTAATCGTATTCAGAAAATAAAGACTGAACAATTGCCTTCTTTTTAAAGAAAACGTGGTTTTAAAAGATTAAAACTATTTAAATAAGTGTACATTTAAAGGTGTTATAACATTAAATGCCATTAATACTAGAAAAACCGAATTACTTCATGTTTCTTTAAATTCAAATATTTGAAAATGAATGATGATTACTATATTAAGAGAAAGAAAAAGTAATGTTAAAAACTGAAATTATGGATAATTCTTATCATGACATTCATATTTAAAAATAATGTAATAATACAACTCACGAAAACTATTAAATTTGCATAGAAATTACTATTGCTTTTGGCACATTTTGTACAACATATAAATTTTAAAAAGCTTAGAATAAGATAAAAGAGATTATTTCATTAAAAAAAAGCAATGCAAAATTTACATTATTATTCTGATAGTATACTGTCCGAGATATAAATCTAGAGTTTTTCCATCATAATTAATTACTTTATTTTGTCATCTTCTTTTTAAAAAATTGTTGAATTATGATGTTTAAAGTCAGAATAATGAAGATAATTAAAATATTTTTATTTAGGATATTAATTGCGCCCAGAATAGCCTGGCGGATAGCAGATTGGGCTTATAAAATGAGAGAAATCGGTTTCGAAACGAGGCAAGTGGTCCCAAATCTTAGGTTTCCGCGTCTATGCCACAAATTGTCACAATAATTGCATAGAGATAAGTCCTTTGCTGTTGGAGGAAAGTACTAATTTCCCATATAGTCCTCCTGCTAAAGATAATAAATTATGTAATATAAAAGAGATTATTTCACTAAAAATATTGAAAAATTTCTGTTATTATTCTGATAGTATACTGTCAGTGATAAAAATTTAGATTTTTTTTTTCATATTAATTACTTTATTTTGTAATCTTCTTTTTTAAAAAAAAATGTTGAATTATGATGTTTTAAATCGGAATAATAAAGGTAATTAAAAGATTTTGTAGTTTAGGATAATAATTGGGCCCAGAATGTCATAGCGGATAGCATATTAGACTTCTAAAATGAGAAAAAACGGTTTTGAATAATCTTTGTTATCTTATTTCATTTAAAAAAATCATTAAAAATTTACATTTAAAGATAGGATACTGTCCGAGATAAAAATCTTGAGTTTTTCCAGAATAATTAATTACTTTATTTTGTCATCATCTTTTTTAAAAAATGTTGCATTATGATGCTTTAAGTGAGAATAATAACGATAATTAAAAGATTTTGTAATTTTGGATGTTAATTGGGCCCAGAATGGCCTGGCGAATAGCAGACAGGGCTTCTAAATTTTTTAATAGAGAGAAATCGGTTTTTAACCAGACAAGTGGTCCCAAATTGTATGGTCTCCGCGTCTGTGCCAGAAATTGTCACAATAATTGCATAGAGATATAAGTCCTTCTTTGGTGTCCGAGGAGAGTGCTAATTTCCCACATATACCTCCTGATAAAGGTAATAAATTTTAAAAGGCCTGGAATAAGATAAAAAATATTATTTCATTAAAAAGAATGCAAAATTTACATTATTATTCTGATAGTATACTGTCAAAGATAAAAATCTAGAGTGAAAAAAGTTGATTAAGAAATTTGTTGATACGAACTTGAGCCAGTATAGTGAGTATATCAGTATATTATCCATCCCGTGTAAATTGAATAACATATTTGCTATTCTAGTGGTGAATAAATCCAGATCAAAATTCAAAAGTTTATGCAGGTGTATTAAAAATTTATTCTTTCGTATTATCTTCTGTTTCTTGTTCTTCTTCATTGGCATAACATCCTCATGGTGGGCCAAGGCTGTCCGCTTACTGGCAAATCGTTCGTATTACTATACTTACTAAAATTCGTTAACGTATAATACCGACTCATAAATTCAATGTACATCCATATATTGAAATGTTTAAACACCGTTTTTTTTTTTAAATTTCAACTAATTACTTGATATATGGAACGTAAATACAAAATGTTTGTTGTTTTAATTATGATTTTTATTATAAAATGTGAGAAATCGGCATTGAACCAGACAAGTCATAGGATAGACCCATAGGCTTCCTCGTCTATGCTAGAAATTGTCACAATAATTGCATCAAGAAGATAAGTCTTCCTTTGGTGTTTGAGGAGAGTGCTAATTTCCCCATAGACCTCCTGATAAAGGTAATACATTTTAAAGATCCTGAAATAAGATAAAAGAGATTATTTCATTAAAAAAATAATGCAAAATTTGCATTATTATTCTGATAGTTTGCTGTCAGAGATAAAAATCTAGAGTTAAAAAAATGCGTTGACACGAAATTGTACCAGTATAGTGAGCACTCTGTTATCCGTCCTGTAAAATTGAATTTTCTATATATCTGATTGCTATGCTATCTGCTTGCTGTATCTGCTTGCTATCTGCTGTGATATATATCTGTTTTTATCCCATTCTAGTGGTGAATAACCCCAGGTCAAAATTCAAGAAGGTTAAACAGGTGTATTAAAAATTTATTCTTTCGTATTATCTCCTGTTTCTTCTCTTCATTGGCGTAACATCCTCATGGTGGTCAATACAGTCACCTACTGGCAGATCGTTCGTATTATACTTAATAAAATTCGTTGACGTATAATATTGACTCATAAATTCAATATACGTCCATATATTGAAATTTGTAACCACCACTTTTTTAATTTCAACTACTTATTTGTTATATGAAACATAAATACAAAATGTTTGTTGTTTTAATTACGATTTTTTAATAGAAATTGAGAGAAATCGGTTTTGAACCAGACAAGTGATTCCAAATCGTAGGTTTCCGCGTCTGTGCCAAAAATTGTCATAATAATTGCACAGAGAGATAAGTTCTTTGGTGTTCGAAGGGAGTGCTAATTTCCCACATAGACCTCCTGATAAAGGTAATAAATTTTAGAGATCCTGAAATAAGATAAAAGAGATTATTTCATTAAAAAAATAAGGCAAAATTTACCTTATTATTCTGATAGTATACTGTCAGAGATAAAAATCTAGATTTAAAAAATCTTGATTGAAAATGTGTTGGCACGAACTTAGACGTCTAGTGAGTACTGTTGTTATCCATTCTGTGTAAATTGAATTTGCTATATATCTGTTTGCTATGCTATCTACTTGTTATCTTCTTCGCTATGTATCTGTATATATGTTTTTATCCCATTCTAGTGGTGAATCACCCCAGGTCAAAATTCAAAAAATTTATTCAGGTGTATTAAATATTATTCTTTCGTATTATCTTCTGTTTCTTCTTCTTCTTCATTGGCATAACAGCCTCATGGTAGGCCAATGCAGTGCGCCTATGAACAGATCGTTCGTAATATACTTACCAAAATTCGTTAACATATAATATTGACTCATAAATTCAATATACATCCATATATTGAAATTTTTAAGCACCGCTTTATTTAAGTTTCAACTAATTATTTGATACATGAAACATAAATACAAAACTTTATATGCATTCGCGTACTGTGTCCACTATTTTGTAAAAACTCTACTATGTCCTTGAAAATTAAAAAACTCTTGCTTACTTGCGTCCAATAATTGCATATGTGAGTCCTATTTGGGGAACTACAGCTCCGTCGAATTTCGAGATCATACAAGGACTTGAAAATAAAATCATACGTATGATTACAAATTCGCCCTGGTTTTTCCGAAATGAGGATATCAGACATACTCTTTGCCTCCCAAATTTTAAACAATTTGTTTATAAAATTGCACAAAATTTTAATAAATCCATTCCAAATATTAATAATTCTGTTTTGAATGATCTAAGCAACTATGATTGTGGCATTTCTGATTATAAAAATCGCAAAAGACCTCGCCTGTTCTGAATATTATTCATTAATGTTTCAATATCCTCCTTTCCGAATTACCATGAAGTTTCTCCGTTGAGTCACAATTTCTCTTCCAATTGTTTTTGTTTCTATTGTTTATTTTTTTTATTACCTTCTTAAAAATTATTATAATAATAAAAAAAATTATATATGTATAAATTTTCTTTATTAATTAAAAATAAAAATGATTAATAAGTTAAGTTTTTTTAAATAAATTAATGTATATCTATATCTATATCTATCTATCTATATATATATTTTATATTTATATATATATCTTACTCTTTTTCTAACTAATCAATGGTCTTAAAACTTAAGAATTATCTCTCATTCACAAAGCAAGGGATATAGGTTGCTATTGCAGCCAAGGCTCTCCGTTATCTCAAATCGTATTGACTCATAAATTCAATATACATCCATCTGTTGAAATTTTTAAACGTCGCATTTTTATAAATTTCAACTAATTATTTGTTATATGAAACACAAATACAAAAGGTTTATTGTTTTAATAATAATTTTTAACAATAAATACGATAACAGTATTCTGTTAAAACATAGTTTAAATGACATCAACAAATATTTTGTCATAAGTTTTATAATGACGAAATTCGCAAAAAAAAAAAAAAATAATAATAATAAAATAAATAAATTATAAAAAGCATAAAAAATAATGCCAAACATTTAATGGAAACTTTTGTTTCCACTATCCAATTCTAAAACTGCTTTTGCGTTTTTGGGGTTTAATTAATTTAATTTTGCAAATAATTACATATAAAAACTATAAATTAGTGTGCAACACATTCTTTACTGCATTGTAATAGTTTTTTGGCAATTCAAATACATCACCAACATGATTAATCGCATCTTGTTTTTATCCCATATATAAATCATAATCTATGTAAATTTCGTGATTAAATCTTTGTTTCGCTAATGAAATATGGTTAGTGTTCAGAATTTTTAAATTGTTTCTTTTTATTAATACAAGTATGGGACATTTAAAACGCTATAACAGGGGGGGGGGCATGCCTGTTTTTTTCATTTATTATAAATATCTTCACCATAGTAGTTAAATAGTGTACATATTCATATTTTATTTAAGTTTATTAACATGATGACGTTTATTACACAGGTCTTGAGTGCTATATAAAGGATTCATGGATGTAATAAAAGAAAGATAATACAAAATAATTAATTGAAGATTTTGTTATAAAAATATTTATAAATACATTAATAAAATGAATTACATTTATAAAAGGCATTCAATCAAATCTTTCGAACTTGGCGTATAATTTGCTAAAATTGTTTACTGCTTTTCAATGAAGGTACTCCTAGATTGGATAGGAGAGTCGAGTATCGGTGCAGGTAATGCACATCTGATCAGAATTCAAATATAAATAAACAAAGTATCACAGAAATAGCAGAAATTAATAAATTAAAAGCTAACAGCTAATAGGAGGAAAAAAAGTTTCAAAAAAAAGAAAATAAAAAAACGAGGTTAAGGGGTGGGGAAATTAACTAGGAGGTAACAGATATAAGCAATATAAAAATACATAAATGCACAATAGAAGCATATAAATATGTAAATACATAGCAGACATATAAACACATATCTAATAGAAATAAATAGAAAATATAGATATATAAGCACACAAATAAAAAGCTTTAAGGAAACAGAAAACATACGAGCAACATCTGAAACTGAAGATCGGAAGTAAAGTTTGTTAATGCAGGCTAGGGTTTGATGCTTTTACAAAAATTCACAGCAATATGTCTTACAAAAAATTTAAATTATATAGCAAGCAGTTTTTAAGTGCTAATATTTTGATTCTGATACGAGTTTTCCGTATTCATTTAGAGAAAGAGAATTTGCTGCTTTATATGTCTGCTTCTAACATGTTCCTTAACATGTGATATGCTGTTAACATATGCTTTAACAACTGCTCAACTGCTGCTTTTAACATGTCTTATCCTCCATAATTCCACTTTCCCCAATCGCCCTTATAACAAATATTATTTCAAACATTGAAAATGCATCTACAATTACATAAAAGTAAATTAATTCAGAAAATATATAGGTTTAAAACATTTCAAATAAAAATATAACAAATTACTGGTTAAGTAAATTTAAAAAATATTCAATACAAGCAGTTCTGCAGTAATAAAAAAAATGGATTTCAATTTTCATTCTGGTTTCACTTAACGAGGAGTAGAATTTGCCTACTGTTGTATTATGTCAACGTTGTCTTATAAATTTACATTCTATACTTTATTATATTGGCTGCTTAAAAGAAATAATTTACTAAAATCTTACAAAATCAATTGATTAACTCTATTAATTGATAACGCTATTGCACACAGTGTAAATGAAACGTCCAAAAATATCATATACTCGTTTATTCAATACTGTAATATTATACTTGACTTTTATTCGTAATTTTTGTACATTACCTAAAATATAATGTTTGCAAAATTCTCTAAACTTATTTTAATTCATGAAGTTTTTCAATCCATAACATCAAAACAAAAAAAAAATATTATCTTATTAATATAGATAAACACTCGTCTGAAGTATCTGCAGAAGAAAATTCGACTCCTTTGACTTGAAAGCTTCAACACTGTAATATACACTGTATATACTGTAATATGCACTGTAATGCTTTATTATATATGTAACACTTTATACTTCACCTTTATCTCGTAATTTTTATACATTACCTAAAATATAATGTATGCAAAATTCTCTAAATTTCTATTTTACATCATGAAGTGTTTCAATCTATAACATCAAAATACAAAAAAAAAAAATATTATCTTATTAATATAGATAAACACTCGTCTGAAGTATCTGCAGAAGAAAGCTCGACTCCTTTGACTTGAAAGCTTCAACACCGTAATATACACTGTATATACTGTAATATGCACTGTAATGCTTTACTGTATATATGTAACACTGTATATACTTCACCTTTATCTGTAATTTTTATACATTACCTAAAATATAATGCATGCAAAATTCTCTAAACTTCTATTTTACATCATGAAGTGTTTCAATCTATAACATCAAAATACAAAAAAAAAAATATTATCTTATTAATATAGATAAACACTCGTCTGAAGTATCTGCAGAAGAAAGCTCGATCTCATCACAAAGAATGAGCCTGTCACTTAGATCGAGCTTCGGCCTCCCTTTGCGTGTCACTCTTTCGCCGTAAATGACAACGATTCCTTGTCAAAGCAACGCCACTTTGCGATGAGTGACAATTGTTGAAACATCTGCCGTCTCCTGGAACAATAGAGTACACCTGCATCTCTTAGGATGATGCAACCCAATGAAAGGGAATTGGAACTCGCCAATTGCAATCGACAAGTAATCCGGAATCCAAGCCATTTTGGAGTTAATGAACTGGAAAAAGTCACTTTCAGTACTAGGTGTTTGAATTAAAAGTGCAGAAAAATAAGAAATAAAAAATTGTACATAATATCTTTTATTGTGTTGGTTTCAGTAACCGGTTCAACAATCGAGTTCTTGCTTTTTTAATCGTAATAAAAAGCGAATCAGCATCTTGAGTGGTATTACCACCTTGCGCTGATGATTGTGGCCAAAGTGTGTCAGTCGTTCAATAAGTCTAAGCCGTCATTTATTGTTAGAATCGCACTAAATTGATTTGACAGTGATAAAATATTAGAATTTTAATTAGAGTTTGGAGTTTTAAAATTTAACATAACATCACCATTCCCCTTCCTTTGTGCCACTAGGAACTGATGCTGATAAAAATACAAAACTTTTATAATCCATTTTTGTAAATGGAATATTTTAAAACTAATATAATAATCAAGCATTATAAAATAATAGCTAATATAGAGTTTTTGTGTATTATCACAATTGCCCTAACTGTTCCCGTTATCCATTAATTTAGCGTGTTTAGTTAAACAAACGGGGCCTGATCTGCGATCAGGCCCAGTTCTCGGTGCCGCAAGTTTGGGCCGGCGTGTTATGGTATTTGTAGTGGTTCGGAATCCACTTTAAACCAGCAGAACCTGGTCTAATATGATTGTAAAGCTGACAACCCTACTCTGTAAAAAGAAAATAAACTACCATGTAGAAATCTTCCAGCGAGCAGACGGCCTTGGCCCACCATGAGGCTGTTGCTCAATGATGATGATGAGTTAAACGAGCATGTGGTGGCTAGTCATTTGTAATAAATAAAAAATAATATGATAGCTTAAACTGTATTGGTTATTACTTTTATTGCTTCGAATATAAAAATATATCTTTCATTTTTACTGTCCATTGATGTCTTCCAGCGTAATGTGCAACTTGTTACCTAATATGTGTAAATCAAAAAATAACTCTTTCCTTAACATATTATGTAAAAAATTCGAATGCAATTTTCTGCTTTTTTGACAAATCTCTGGAAGTTTAAATTTCTTGCAAGTCTTTTGGAGATCTTGAGGACATTCCTATTTTACAATCAATCTTTGTACAACAATCTTTGTACAATGTTATTGTTGTTTTTATGAAAACACTATAACAGTAAAAGATTTGCCAGTTAGCAATTCATAGCTAGGAAATAAAAATTTAAAGAACCTGAGAAATAATAGGTGCATATCCATTAAAATAAATTTCATGAAATTCCGCGTTCAAACAAGACTAAGATCCAATGTTTGTTATGTCAATGTTTTATGTTGCACAAGCTAAAGAATTTAATTTTGTTGAAAAATGATTATGCATGCTATTTTGTTAGCATTTAAAAAGGTTATTTAAAACATACGTTCATGTCTGAAGAAAGTAAATTCTATTATTTGCTTACAAATAACATGACTTGTTTAGAGCAGTGTGCCACTGTTATATTCTTCATATTTCTAATATATACATTTTTTTATAATATCAAATACAAATATTAGCACTAATTTCAATATTATAAGGTGTTTAAGTGCATATTTTAACATTTTGAACATTTGACGAAAGATTACTTTCATTGTTCAATACACAAATAGTTAATAATTTTATGAAAAATTTCACTGAAAAAGTGAAATATATTTAGTGATCATCTCAAACGAACAATTTAATTTGTTTGAATTTTTTCATTTAAAATAGCTTTGGAGAAAGATGAACTGAAAAATTTAGCTGATTAACATAAGTGCTGTTTCACATTTTTTTCATTTTAGTTGCATTTTCTTGGCCAAAGATATATACTGTCGGATGCAAATGTCTGGTCAATATCTTCCAATGCCTAAATAGTTTGATATAGAGTAGTAACTTTTAAATCATATTGTTGTTACTTACTATTACTTTTTCATTGAAGATTTTCACCATTTTATTTTTAATGTATGCAGTTCACTAGATATTATTACAAGATTAATTTTTCTTTCATTTATTTAGTTAAAAATAATGCATGCAAACATAATCTATTACCTTAATTTTTTAATATTTTCTGCAAAAAGAAAAATTCGGTGTATTTATTTATAGAATATTTTTTACAACTATATTATTTGTAATTGCTTCATCTATCAAAATAGATTAAAGACAACCTGTCTGACTTCATAATAATTTACTCATTAACATTTTGTATGTTACACTCTAATATTAATAAACATGCCGGGTAAAGATGAGAGGGAAATTGCCACACAAAAAGTTTATATGGAATGGCACGTGGTTCCTCCTGATAAGGTCAATCACGTGACAATCATACAGTGTGTGTGTTATTGTCATTTGATATACAAGCGGCAGTGAAAAAGATATACCACTATTATAAGCAGAGTAAATTGCTTCGTGACAAATTTGGCAATGGACGGCAAAAAAAAAAAAAAAAAAATCGAAATCAGTATTCTTTCATGTATGATATCATGAATTGAAGATTTTTTATAATATATCATAATGTATTTCGGTGTTTCTGGTGGGAAAATTATTATTCCCAGGAATGTCTTTATCATTGCAAACAGCATTGATACATTTCATCAAAACTTAACTGATAATCGACAGTATTTTCCCCATAAAGATTATCTCTGATATCTAAATGTGGAAAAACCACGGTATACTTTTAAAAAGAATCTATTCAACTCCCAGATAAATTGAACGGCCTGGTGACAGAGTGGCAAGTGCTCTGGCTCTCGGTAGCACAAGTTTCGGATTCGAGCCCCGGCGGTGCCATGATTGATTGTAATGGTTCAGAATCGGCTTTAAACTGTAGGTCCCGGTCTGTTTAGCTCTCATGCGCACAAGATGACCATAGAGAAAACCCAAGCCAAACCAAATCTAGATAAATGGATGAAATGATTATTACAATATTTTATTAACTGTATTTTCAATTGATACATCAATAGAAACAATTAAACTATTAGCAAAAATATTTAAAAGCCCTTAAGATTACAAATATAGTTTGGCAACATTTACTCTTGTATAGGTTTGGTTTGTCGCTTTACGGACATTTTATGCACACTTTGAGCTAATTTGACCGGGGCCTTACATTTTAACTTGGATTCCGAACCATTAACAAACAACCATGCCATCGTCAGGATTTGAACCTGAAGCCTGTATTACCAAAGGCCAGAGGGCTAGCCATTTGTCCATCAAGCCGCTTGTCTTGTATAGGCAAAAACATTACTTATAGTTACAGCCAATTTGAGATTAACATATTGAAATATCTATCTATATCTTCTCTGCCAACTAACGGCCTGATGGTCAATTGGCTGGCACTCTGGTACCAGATGCTTCAGGTTCGAATCCTGACATGGTTATTTGATAGAGGTTCGGAACCCACGTTAAACTGTAGGCCCTGGCTTAATTAGCTTAAAGTGTGCGTGTAAAATGACGTAGAGCGACAAACCAAATCTCTGCCTTCTTATACAATAGATTATTTCTGGATTATCTTCCAGCAAATTATACATGGTTAATCCCAATTAGCTAATTTCATTGAAAATGATTCTCAAATTTTAAACCATTAACAGTCGCACGAAATTGATCAGATGGGCATCACTATGTGTGGGAATTCCAAAATTTATGAAGCAGGATGTTGTTCACAGAAACTTCCTTTGTATGCTTAAAAATACAGAATGGGCAAACGCTACAAAGTCCACTGATTATCTCAAGATCTTTTTTAATTTTATTATTTCTTTTCTTATTTCTTATTTCTTATTTCTTCTTAAGAGTAATTGGATAAATTGAGATAAAGAAGCTAACGCGAGCATAAATCTTAAAGTCACAAAGCGAACGCTAGAATCGAATGATAATCCCAGAACTTTAAAATTCCTTTGAATGCAATGAGAATGATTCTCAAATTTTAAATCACAATTTTTCGTAATCGATATTTGTTTATTTAGAAAAGACAATTGCCACAGTGTTCTAATGTGGAGGTCAGAAAATCATCAAGTGTTTGAAGTTGTTCGTGATACTTCAAAAGTGAATGCTTATTGCATGATCAGATTATTATCAAGATTATTAACGGAACAAGAGATATTTATCGTGATTTATTAGAACCAAATTTGATCAGCTGCATCCATCGATGACTTTCAACAGGATGGTACAGCATCTTACTGAAGTTCAGACGTGGGGAAGCATTAAATTTTGAATTGTTCCCTGACATGATAATTGGAAGCGATCATCCAATATTATGGCTGCTTTGTTCAGTAGATATACAGTTTCTTCTATAGGGCTTTGCAAAAAAATAAAAAGTAAATGCCATATGATTTGAAAGCCCGAATTACTACTGCAATTTCTTGAACAATCCTTTTGAATATACAGAACACTTGGTTTGGATTATCATCGATACATTTCATCAAAGATTAACTGTTAGTCAACACTATTATTAACTGATATTCAACAGTATTATTAACTGATATTCAACAGTTTTTATAGCATCGCATTTCATCAAAGATTAACTGATATTCAACATTTTTCCATGAAGATTAGCTGTGGAAATTCTCCCTGCCACCAAAAGATTGTCTGTAAAGGTATGTTGATTTATTGTATTAAATGAGATTTGTTACTTTTTTATGCATCCTTTACATATTTAACATTTTTAATAAAGTGTTAAAAGAGATGATTTTGCAAGGGATACTTACATAGCATGCACAACAATGTGAGATTTATAATTGGATTTATTAAGTTGATTTTCATAAAAATATTCTAAACAATATTTAGTTATATAATTAATACTGGATAATATTTGAAATATTATTTAACAAAAAGTTTAAAATAAAAATATTTGTATTATGCTTTTTTATAATTAACTTAAAATTTTTCCGAATTTTTTAAAAATATTTCTCAATTTTATAAAAAAATAATGCCTCTATTTACATGAATCAATATATTGTATATGATTAAGAAGAGTTTGCGATTGTTTTGGAAACGCAAATTCTTGCTTCGCTTGAAATATCTACTCATTGGAATAGAATTTTGGACAAAATATAGTTGGGCGAGAGAGAGATTAGATAACTTCCAATTAGAGACATGCACATAAAAGTCATGCAACAATATTTTTAAATAAATTTGACTAAAATCTATTAAAGTTGCACATAAGCAAAACAGACACATAAAAGCAGTGACATATAAATGAGGGATTTACAAAATCCTACTCCCTAAGAAAAGATGTAGATTTAGATTGATTCGCATACAGATAAAGAAAACGTAAAATTCCTGCAACATTTCCCACAATTACTCAACATGAAGGAAAAACCTGTTTTGAAGAAATCAGAAACAGAGTTTAACTCCCCGAGTAAGATAAGAACAAAAATATTCTTTCTAGGTGAAAGCATGTACCCAATAACATCGTTTATGAAAAAAGTAGTTCACGTGCGAAAATTAAGACATTGCACTTGACACTTTAGACAACAAAAACTTTATCTGATTTTACATCTTGATGGATGATGCAGGAATTACCTGTTATTTTGGAAACGCAGGTGAAGATAAAATGTAGCCGATTGTTGCTGATGAAATTGTCACGACTATCTTCGAAGATCTATACTTGAGCCATTATTAATATATGATTCTGGGCGCAAGTAAAGATTGTTAAAAAAAAAAATAGAAATTCTGTATCATGTTAAACACTAATTACTAAATTTCTAACTTGTTAAAGTTGCTTATGTTGAAATTTTAAATTAGCACATAATATAAAATTTAGATATTTTGCTTATAGTTTGAAAATATATTTAAAAATAAATTAGAAGGAATTTACTTCGTTAAAACTCTTTTATAAATTATTGTTTATAATTTAGATTTGATATTAATTATCACTGACAGTATTTATTTGGAAAAATTACGGTATAAGACATCAAAAAATTAATTTATCAATTATAACTAAGAAGTAATGTAAAGAATCGTAGCTATTTTTTATTTCAAGAAATTAATCATTTCCTTGAAATAAAATAATTAATTTAATTAATTGATTAATTCATTCTAAATCAATTATCTGAACTTGAAATTCGTGACTTAGATAAATTCTATTAAAAAAATTTATCATTACCAAAAGAATTGAAATCTAAATATTGAAATATTAGATATCAGACTCTCTAAGATGCTAATCATAGTTATTTTTTCAAGTCACAGACTGTTGAGCTATGAAAAACACCTTTTTTGTTATATACTTTCATATATCATTTTTTAATAGCAGCTGTAACACAATATTATCAAAAAGATGCAGGATTATACAAAAAGAAATTGCCTTCTGTTTCAAAGGCAGGAAACCTTTTCACAGCAATTAAAATCAGAAATTCGAGGACTATGCGCTAAAACAGATAAGACAGCATTGAAAACTAAAAAAAAACAGAAAGAAAATATCTGTACGTGTAAAGAAGATTAATAGAAAATAGAGGAACAAATAAGTGTTTCACTAATAAAAAAAGATTTTCTCTATGGAATAACATAAAAATTTGATTCCCACTAGCACTACTTTTCGTAGTGTCATATACACCTTCTCTAAATACTAAAATTTGTAAAAAATTAAAATTTTGTGAGATATTGAAGCCTCTCGATAAACATCCCCTTGTTATTTCATGTTCTTTATTTAAGAAACATAGTCACGCAATCTCGCCAAGCAGTCCAATATATTCCCTGCCATTTCAATACATGCTTCTTCATCTCTCATTATCATATGAAAAGCTACTGTATTATTTCATATCTATTTCTACTAATGATATATTTCTTATGCAAATTAGTCTTCTTACATTGGATTCCTGTTCGTAGCATGCCCTTACCCCAGCCATAAATTTAATAGAACATACAAATGTGAAGCAGTTATTCATGAAAGAAGATATCAATCTCCTCTACTATCCCAGAGAATTTCATTGATTATCAAAACAGTGTTCCCATAGTTTAACAATTACATATTACTCTAGTGTAATGACAAAATTTTGTTTTCTCTTTCGAAATAACTCTATACTGAGATATTACTACTAGCACTACTTTTCTTAATGTAATGTACCCCTTCTCTAAATACTAAAATTTGTTTAAAATTTTGTGGGATGCTGAAGCCTCTCGATAAACATCCCCTTGTTATTTCATGTTCTTTATTTAAGAAACATAGTCACGCAATCTCGCCAAGCAGTCCAATATATTCCCTGCTATTTCAATACACGCTTCTTCGTCTCTCGTTATCTAAGAAGTAAAATGAGAAGCCACTGTACTATTTCATTTCCATTTCTACTAATGATATATTTCTAGTGTAAATTAGTCTTCTTATATTGGATTCCTGTTCGTAGCATGCCCTTACCCCAACCATAAATTTAATAGAACATACAAATGTAGAGCAGTTATTCATGAAAGAAGATAGTAATCTCTCTGCTATCACAGTGAATTTCGTTGCTACAGAAATAGTGTTCCCGTAATAAAGTAGTCAACAAATTAAGCGGATTAATGGTTCAAAATTACCAATTTCATTAACTACTAAATAATTTACAAAGGACATATTCTACAGTCAATACTGATGATTGAATAGTTTGACAGTTACATATTACTCTAGTTAATGGCAAATTGTTATTGTTTTTTTCTTTTGAAATAACTACACTGAGATATCAAAATAATATTACTATTGAGTTTATTTTATGCTGAAAATTTAGCAAAATAAATTGCATACAGATTGCCTTTTATTTAATTTCAAATAATTAATTTAAAATAAGTTTTATTAAGCGGCTGCGAAAATATTAAAAACTAATACAATAAAAATTAATGATTATTATTTATTGAGACCTATTCTATAAAATAACGAATATAAAGGTATTTTCTTAAAAATAAACAAACCTTATTATATAAATATTATATATATATATGTAATATATATGTAAAAACAAGACTTTAGAAATCAATTTAATTATTATTTCTCGAATTTAAAATACAAAAAAATATATTTAAAAATTAACAGCATTAAGAAGAAATTAGCTCAGAAGAAAGAAATTTAGTAAAATTATTTTTCTACTTAATGTATTTATTCGATTAAAGTTTCTAGGTTATAAGTTTGAACCATTTAGAACCATTAAGAACCATTTGAAATGTGTAATGTTGATGCATTAATAAAGTGTGTAATCTCTACGATTTTAAATACAAACATGCAAAGGCGCATGCCTTTTTTTTGTATAGGTTATATTTTATGAGTTGGAGTTCCGTGTCTGTTACACTTTGTCAGTCAAATCAGCAACTGTCTGTGCTGTTTGTGAATGACGCGGATTTGAAGTCCAATAATGTCCCATATCTGTTGATCTTTAATCATATCTGAATCGTTATCTTGGGCTGGTCATATATGATCAGGCCAAGACAGCATGTCGATACTATAGAGAGTATTCAGTGACAGCAGCTGTATGAAGATGAGCATTATCGTGTTGGAAAACGTCACCTAAAATAGTGATCAAAAATGACAACACAACCTGTTCAATCATCAATTTAACGTAGAAAATTGTTGTCAAGGTATGTGATATAATGAAGAGAGTGCTTCTGCTGTCATAGGAAATTGCTGCCCAGAGCATATCTCCTGGTGTATATATATATATATAATATACTGTCTGAGACGTAGACAGATTGGCTCCATGAGCTCATCTGGCCTACTTCTAACTAGTATAGGGCCATCACTGGCACCAGACGGAAACATCTGTCATCTAAGAAGTTAACAGATCACTTCGCCCTCTAATGAATTATAGCTTGACACCATCGAAGTAGAAGGTGACGATGATTTTGAGTTAATAGTAAGAACGTAAACACAGCGTCTGGCAGGTTCGATTTGTTATCATTTGCTGCGGCATTCTGATGCCAACAAAAAATCGAATTTCTGCTGTCAATTCAATATGTAGCTCTACAGCTATGCGGAGAATATGGCAATCGTTCTTTTCAATGGTAGTCCTTTCATGTGTGCAGCTGGTCTCCGATCTTTCTGGAGTGTAGCTTCCCCATAACTAATGCTGACAGTAATCAAGCACGGTGGATACATTGCTAATAAGTCTTACTGAAATATCACGAAAATAAAATTCACCTTCTCGTAGCCCTACTACACGGCATTGTTCAAATTTAGTAAGCTGTTGATATTGCCTTCTTCGTTGATTCTTGACAGATCTAGATCACTACGCTAATCTAGAAAATAAAAATCGTTCACATCGTGCATTTTTAAAGTAAACGTGAGTTTCATGTTCATATTGGCTCTAATACTTATTCATCTAGAGGGAAATTATAACGGACCTGGTCTTTCAGACATGCCAAGACATCTCCCAAACTTCATTTATATTACAGAAGTCCTTATTTTCTTGGGATTTTTATTTGTCAGTGTAAATTAATCTAGTACATTAAATATTCGTTAATGAATATTTCAATGGTTCTCTTTTATTGAAGAAAAGTTGTTTGTATAAGTTAACAATTTGTTGTAACAAGTCCTAAAATTTGCAAGGTAAATTTTAATTATTATTTAATAAATAAGCACACATGTAGCTTAAGGATAATGTCCAACTCCTAATTTTATCGGGTTCAATAATAATATCTAGTAGCTCAATGATAAGAACAATGTATCCAGTTCATGGCCCCCTGGTAAAACGAGTGACTATTATGGTTGCTCACATATTTATGTACAGGTTCAAATCCGCTGGCATCATGCGATTCAGTCGCTGTTTTAAGAAAAGAGGTTATAAGAATAGCATCTGTAAATATTTCAAATCGTCTACAACAGGTAATGGTAGTCTTCGAAAATGTTCTCTATACTGCAAATGTAATTCATTTTCCTTGTAATGTTTTTAATAAATGAACAAAACTGGACCATGAGGAGACTGATGTATAAATATTGGTGAAAGTGTTGATTATGAATGAACTCTTATGTATAAACATCGCCATGTACTTGACAGTGGCAGTTGTGAAAACATTTCGATTCTCATTTATAATGCACGTTAATTCATTGCTTTACAAAACAAGTAAATTCACTAGGATTGTAACAGAATGTATCGCTTCGACACTTTGAGTGCTTGGTGGAATTTTTCCGAATGTCTTTGTTTCACGAAACTCAAATGTGGATTTACTTTTAAAGCTTAAAAGCATTCGTTCTTTTATTATTACAGTTTATATTAAATTGAAAAAAATTATGAGAGCTACAATAATTAATTTTAAAATTAGTAGACAAGAGATGATTGTAGATAGTGGGAATTCTCGGCAAAGATTTTTCCAAATTTGTCATATATAATGTACAAATGTGATGCAGTTATCCTGAAAACTGTTTACAAAATGCGTGATTCCTCTAGCGTATAGAATAAAACTTTGAAATAACAAAAGAAATGTCCCCATTCTGAAATTAGCAAAACCATAGGCTACAAGTGATAACGCAAGTTCCTCCATGTTGAGCAGCCTAATGGCAAAAATTGGCTAGCACTCTGGCCTTTGATACCACAGGCTTCAGATTCGAATTCGGGTCTGAATGACCGAGTGCCCAGCACTCTGGCGTTAGGCGCCACAGGTTTCGTCTTCCCTCCCGGCGTTGCCATGGAAGCTTGAAGTGATTTGGAATCCACTTTAAGCCTTAAATCTCTGTCTCCTATCTGTACGAGCGTCACGGAGTCAAGTCAGACTTCTACTTACGGATGCTCCATCACAACAGAAGCTGCCCCCTTTCCCCCTATTCATGAATAGATTACTCATGGAATGTCCGTCCCACACTGCAGGCCACTGAGGATTAGTCACACACAGGTTCGAATCCTGGCGATGGTATGGATGTTTGTTAGTGGTTCGGAATCCATGTTAAACTGTTGGTCCCGGTCTAATTAGCCTAATGTGTGCAAAAAATGACCTTTAGAGCGACAAACCAATCTATTGAATCTCCAGCTTTAATTAAATTTTTTTTGACACCAATGTAACACAACGAAAGATAACAAATCGAAAGTGTCAGGCGTCCTGTTTTACTTCCTACCATTAAATCGAAATCACCACCATTTGAATACCAAAACTAATAAAAAAAAAATACGTAAACAGAAAAAGGATCCGCAAACTTAAGATGTTTGGTAAACATGTCTCATTATCAACACAATAAGACACAAAAATTTTTTTCTTTTATCTATAAAAGAGAATCAGATGCATAAATTCAACACGCATGCCACACTAATATTAAATAGTTCCGGGTCGTTAAAACATAAGTAAAACCTTTCCTACGAATGAAGCAACCATGAAGAAATTCTGATATTGCAGCTTTTAAGACTATTTTTTTCTTTTTAAAAATGTTTTTCGTAATACAACTAGCTTATCGATAGGTATTATATTTCAGGTAGTCTGATAGCAATCAACAGTGGTCATGTTAATTTTTTTTTATTTTAAGTGTTGAACTGAAGTAGTTTATCTATAAAAAAATCTTATTATATTTACAAGAAAGACAATTTTTATAGCTTTAGAAATATAAATTCAACATGAATGTTCCTTTTCTAATAATTTGTTCAAATTGCGTAATTTTTTATCTATACTTATAAGATTATTTTAATTGCAAGAAATTTATTGTTTACTAGAATCAGATATTATGAATTATCAAGTTGTTCGTTAAAAAATAATAAGACAAATCTAGAAGCATAGAAAACAACTAGAAACCGAGATAAATAAAATTCTACCCTTTACTTTAATGGGAAAAACCATTTTTTTTTTTTCAATTTATTTAAATTTGTTAAATTCTTCGTGAATACTTTTTATAATCATTTCTACTTTAACAATCTTTCTTATTCAATAATTTTTTCGAAATGTTTTTGTTAAATATCTTTAAAAAGTTGTAAATTGTTAAACAAGGAAAAGACATTAGCTACAACATTTGTTTTTAATTTTTTATAATGCAGTTTGTAAAAAGAAAAAGAAACAAAACTACAGGAAAAATATTATTTTAACTATTCTTCAGTTGATTTGTTTTGTATATTTATTTACAATTCAATTTTAACTCACATCCATTAAGAAATTATTTAAAAATAACAAAAAATTAATAAGTGAGAAGTTATCAATGCAACGTATGATTTCCTGCGTAATATTGAACCTTTTTCTCAATAGGCTTCTCTCAGCAAACTGAAACTCCCTTCCTGGATAACACTGAATCTACCACATACTTGTCGTTCTACAGGTAAATGGCTTTTGTATTTTTTGTATCTTGCACAGAAGCTTTTAAAAGTGCAATAAAAATGTTAAATGTTAATTATCATACCTGTCGTTCTACAGGAAAATGTCCATAGGTTAATGTAACATGAATTCGAGAAAAACAGCATTTTCATCTTAGTAATTTCTATTATTGTCGTGAAATTAACGAAATGCTACTTTTTTGTATCTTGTATAGGTTTCATAAGCTTTTTAAAGTGCAACAAAAAAATATTAATATGTTAAATGTTATAGTTGAGAAATTAATGAAATGTTACTTTTGTATCTTATACAGATTTCATAAGCTTTTTAAGTACAACAAAAATGTTAATATGTGAAATTTTAATTAACATGCCTGTCGTTCTACAGGAAAATGGCCCAAGGCAATGTAACCGGGATTTGACAATAATATCATTTTCATCTTACTATTTTCTTTTATTGTCGTGAAATTAACGAAATTTTACTTTTTGTATCAGAGATTTCATAAGCTTTAAAAAGTGCAACAAAAACTGTTAATATGTTAAATGTTAATTAACATAAATTTCGAAGAGAATGGCTAATCTTTTTTAGAAAACATTTAAATTAACGGTTCCCGGTACATTGCCATAGAATGCAATGTAACCGGGATTTGACAACAACAACATTTTCATCTTACTAATTTCTTTTATTGTCGTGAAATTAACGAAATTCTACTTTTTTGTATCTTGTACAGATTTCATGAGCTTTAAAAGTGCAACAAAAATGTTAACATTTTAATTGTTAATTAACATGAATTTCGAAGAGAATGGCTAATTTTTTTTAGGAAGCATTTAAATTAAAATGCGAATTTGAAAAGGAAAACATTTTGCGGTAATTTTCCAATCAAAATTTTTTTTTTTTCTTCCTATTTAAAAGGCACTCTGTTGTAGTGATGCAACGTCTAATGCTGTTTTCTGTTACTATCTAAATTCATGTAGTGGTTGTCTCATTACCAGCTATACAAATATGACATGAAAAATGCTAATTTAAAAGGTACCTGTTTTTTTTATTGGTAAATAACTTAAGCGATAAAAGCCAGGTCTGCGTGATAGAATATCTGAAGTGCGTGAGAGAGTTTATTCAAAATACCTTGGTTCCAAGACCGCATGTCCACTTTTGAAAGACAATATCTCCTTATCTATAAGAAATGGTTATTGCTGTGCTTTGTTTGAGAAAGGTCTGTTTGAAATAGGTTTGTTTTCCTCCGTCCACGATTTAATACCAGGTATTTCCTTATTGCATCACTATAAACACAGGCCTGCCTTATTAATGTGATTGATGTAGCACAGTAGCATTTTAAATGTAAACTGCTCACTACTTATTTCTAACAAAACAGTTATGAATAATTTATAAGAAATACTCCCGTGATGCTGCGCGCATTTGCCGCAATTCAGTATTATTGATTGTAATGAAAATGGCTCTTAATTTAATTGATAAGTTTACCCGGTTTATTACTCATCGTTTTGCTCGGTGTTTTTTTTCTAATAATGATGATTAATGGGTAAGAATCAATAACATGATTTTTTTCTATATTTTAACTATATAATTTGAAATTATTAAATATCATTACACCGCCACCCTTTGAGTTATCTAGCAAGGAAGAATTTAGAGCATGTCCATCAAATATTGTTTTTTAACATAATTTGCAAAATTTCGAACCATTTATGTGTGCGTTTTGAGTAAAAATATGATAGGTTTCGATCAAATAAACATAACATCAAATGATAAAATGAATATCTCATTGCTTCTCATTTTAAGTGTTTAATTGCCGAAACAGAAGATCGTTAAATTTCCAAACTTAAGACGCCCTATCCAAACACGACACGCAGGCTTTAAATTTTATTTCCTAATTGTGGTGGCGAAATTTAGTTACGATGTTAAATTTTAGATAATGCTATACTATAATGTCTTTTACGCCTTGAACATGATCATGATGTAGGCTTGAAAATTTTTACGTTCGATTTGAGGAAATGAGCTAATTCAAGTTATGTTAATTGCAGAAATTGGCCAATTTGCCTAATTTGAAGTGTTTAATTTTCGAAATAGAAGATCGTTAAATTTCCAAACTGAAAAAGCTCTATTCAAACACGATAAGCGAAATCGAACACATAGCTCCTTCGCTTGCGCCTGGGGTGACTACGACTATGATGTATGCCTAACAACTTTTATATTTGGTTTGAGGAAATAGGTGAGAGCCTCACAAACGACACTTTGAGATGTTCGCGCCCTGTTGTGGTGGCAAAATTTAGTTTCATTGTAGCAGAATACTAATGTTAAATTTTAGATAATGCTATACGTAATAATACTCGGACTAGATAATGCTATACTATAATGTCCGCATTTACGCCTAGAGTGAACACGATTATGATGTAGGCTTGAAAATTTTTATGTTCTGTTAGAGGAAATGGGTGTCAGTCTCGTAAAGGACATCTTTGGAGAGATGGTTTCTGTCTAGTTGTGGTGGCGAAACCTTAGGGTAAAATTGAAACTTTGGTTAATGCTATACGTAATAATACTAAGCGTAGATAATGCTATAATATAATGTCCGCGTTTACCTGAGGTACACATGATTATGATGTAGCCCTGAATATTTTGCGTTCATTTTGTGGAAATGGGTCCAAGTTTCACAAAGTGTATCTTCAGATAATCTTAAATATTAATGGAACATACTCACTTTACATCTTTAGATCTTAATGGAGATAGTTGTTCCCAATTGTGATGGCGATACTTAGATGCATTGTAGCAGAACTCCATTGTTAAATCTTAGATAATGCTGAATCTTCGATAATGCTATGAATTTACCATATTTTTTCCATGGATCAAATGGTTGGCAATTGGAAAACAATTTTCATATTTTTAACATATTTTTTAGAGACTTTTGAATAATTCTGTATTGCACAATTTTCATTGTTTCAGAATTTTATGAACACTGAATGGATAGCAATTTTATAATTTGTGTCACTTTTCAAAAATTACAGTATAATTTCAAAAATGTTTCATTTAAATGTATTACAATCTTTTAAATATTTAAATTATTTATTTTATTACATAATGAAAATTTTAATCTTACTTACTCTTTTTTTCCTGTAAGTAAAAGTAAGTAAAAGTGTTTCCTGTAAGTAGCAGGTTATTAAACAAAACGAAATTCTAAAATATTCAAGTGTGTGCCAATGGTGTGTATCCGGATTTGTCTCAATATCAAATCATTATTACAGTTTTGTGTGTGTGTGTGTGTGTGTGTAATCGTAGCTACAAAAGCCGAACTTTTAATTCTTAATGATTCTTAATTTTTAATGATAATTCTTAATGATTAACGAACATGTTTTAAATAAAAGAAAATATTTATGACATTCGTATCTTAATTTGGTTTTCTATTAGTATCTAATTTATTAGAAAATGAAATGAAAATGCTTTTAAAAATTAACATTTTTTAAAAATGAAAAAAAAATCCGTTTTTTATTTTACGGTTTATATTTTACTTTAAATATAGAGGATATTATTTTTTAAAAGTTATGAATGTGTTTAGAGATCAGCATGATTTATCTTCATAATAAAAATTTGTAATCATATCTATTCCAATCATTTCATTTTACTATTATTGATTCCAAGCCACCTCTGGTGATGATAAATTTATTTTAATGTATGGCAAATACTAAATCAGTCGAGGAGATTTGATCAAACCTTATCATAAATGATAAAAAATAAATGGGAATGGGTATGGTTTATTGATAGACCAGTACAATTAAAGAAAAACACCATCTGATAGATCGTTTGTGGAAACAGCAAGAAAGATTAGTAGTTTCAGTCCTATACTTAGTGGAATCATTAACTAATAAATCATAACAGGGAAAAGCTATACTTACCCCGAATCTGTATTGTTCCGCCTGATATATAGTTCGCTTCTATAGATTAATAAAAAAGAATAAGACAAATTACAAAAAATGTCAAATATAGATTTAATTCCCAAGTGCAAAGATTATATGTGTAATTTGGATGCAATATTTCGTGAATTTAATAAATACTATTGATATGTTGTATATTGTGTTACTCGTTAAATGTATACACGTCGTATATTTATTTATACGTAATATCGATAGTTATATATATTTAAAAAGTAATATCAATATAAAGATTTATATCGTACAATCATTTAATTATTTATCTTTTTATTCATTGACTCTTTTGCTACACCTCATTCCTATTTTCTTAAATTAATTAAAGAAAAATAAGAATGATATTAATTTTGAAAGGCTATTGACTATTCAAGCTTACTTTATTGACTATAAATCTCTCTTTGACTATCAAGCTATATATTCAAGCTTTAAAAAGGGAAATTTTGCCGCCGACTTTCTCTGAAAAGAAAGATAAAACCAAAATTTCCTAGCAAAGATGCGGGTATATTGTGTTGAATACAAAATCAGACAGTGTATATTTCGTAACAGGCTCTGGAATTGATATGGTAATTTCCTTTTTACATTTGCTCAGATACCTCGACGAATTTCTGATGTTCGGTGAGACAAAGTGAATAATAGTGATAGTGATAATAATAGTGATAACCATTAAAGTTTAAATGATTGAATTAGGTGCCACATCAATGGGAGACCTTAAATAGGGATTGCTTCAATTGCAGATTGCAAGAGACTGCAATGTGACCAGAATCATATACAACATATGGACCCCATTTTAAGATACCGAATCCGTCTAGAGAAAGCCTGGACATCAAAGAGCCATATAGACAAATATAGAAATTTGTCCATCACGCATAGATCTCATCTGGTCAACTAATTTCTGAAAAGTTGGGATGTCATATACGTATCCTGAACTAGGCCCCATGGAGCATGCCTGAAAAGCTCTTGGAAGTCAATTACAACTTTACAGCTGATGAACATCCATTGTCTGAAAATAACGTCGCTGGTGGATTAGAGCCAACTACCTCAAGGATTCAGAAATTACGTGACTTTCAATGAGATATAACGCTGTGGGAGTTATATAACTGTAGGGTAAGGTGATCTGCTATTAACCCATTTTGTGTACGATATTATATGCTTTGTAACTTCTGGAGCTGAGAAGCCATACCCATGATAGCTGTGAAGCTATTATTTTTGTGCCATACTAACCTGCGTTCATATTTCATTTCATTTCATTTAAATTTGCTTAGTAGTTCTGGAGAGAATCGACCAAAAGTGAAAAATTATCTTAATTATGAACGTTATGGTAAATAGATAGGGCAATTTTTCCTTATATAATACACATCTATCTATATACAGAAACTTAAAGGCTATTCAATTTAATTTTGTAGTATAAAAAATAGTTTGTGTTTCCTTATAGTAATGCAATATTTTTATATTTTCTTAACATTTTTCTGGTAAAAGTTAGGATGCAGCTTTTTATCTTTTACAGTGACTAGCAGTAATCACCAATCATATTTATATCCAATGACCTTTGTATAATTTTTTTTTTATAATGAAAATTTTTAAAAGTGCTGACTTTGTTATTCATTCATTGATCTAAGATTTTCCAAGGAAAAGAAATTTCTGTGAATGTAGAAAATGAACATTCAAACTCATATTACCCCAAGTTCTTTTAATTTTTTACATATTTTGAACATTTCCTTAATTAGGGTCTTTCTGGTTTCCAAGAAACTTAAAAACATACCATCTATTTCTTTTTGCTTTCATTACTGTTTCACAACTATGATTTTGTAGAGAACACCTTCTTTTAACTTTGGTTTTGATAAACGAGAAAATGTTCTGCATAAGTACGGAAAATGTAATTTTGAGATTGCTTACTCCAGTTTTTGAGATTTGCTTTTACGCAGTTTTTTTCACAGTTAGTGCATATAAATTTTTAATTTAATGGAAAATGGTGAAAGTAATATTTGTTAAGGGTCTACCAAACTCATACGCTGAATTTTTTCTTATGTATACTATACGAGAACCTTCGCATAAAATTGTAACTGCTGAAAGATTATTTTCTCCTTTGTGATATACTTTTGGTGGTGGCCAAGACTTAATGTTATTTAAGTTAGGGTAGGTACATGCATTTTCTCGCAAATTCTATTATGTTCCTTTGGTGTTTCTTGATAAGAATTTCATTCCACATATACAAAAACCATAAGGATTGTTAATGCAACCATGGCTTGCCATTTTATAGAGAGCGATGAAAATAATAAAAAAAAAAACCACGAGGTGAAGAGAATGACATAACAAATAACATAAATCAATCTAATAACTTGCAATTACGACATGTGGAAAATATATACTTGCTTGAAAGGATTACTTATAGCTACACTGGATGGAAAGGTAATGTTACATACTCATTTGATTTACGCAAGTTATTTGCAGTTTTCTTTAAAAATTTCGATGCATTCTTTCATAAGATAAAAATGCTTTTTGCCAGAAAATGGTACATCTTGTGACAATTTAATTGTTATGTCTTGGATTCAGCTTGTAAAGAAACATAAAAGAGCTTCCAAATTACTAAAAACGTTTTTTCATGGTTGACTACGATAATATTGTCGATAATCTACACGACTTTTTACGAGACATTCTTCACAATTATTTTAGTAGATAAGATTTGCAATTATCCTAATTTTCCTTTCTTAAATGATGGATGTGGGACTTGACAAAAATAATTGTATAAAATTGGGCAGTTTGTTAACACTGCAAAATTATAAAAGTCAAATAAATCTAAGGGGCTTCTGTTTTGGTATATCCAATGATTTCCTTATTGTTATATTTTCATAATCAATCATGATAAACTTTAAAAAACAACCATTTATTCTAAGCCAAGAATGGTAAAAAAATTAGTAGTCATTTAAATCTACTAAATCATTAAATGCACCGTGTACTGATTTGAAAGGTGTAATCATATACAGATTT